>KZ068085.1:61920-94935 GCA_002091845.1 Anopheles cracens
TGGGTGAAGAAAAACGGCCCGGACAGCAACACATAACAACGTTTACTAACATTCATAACAAAAACTAATCAATTTAATGAAAGAATGATGGAAAAAATCACACATGATAATAAAGTGTAAGGTGAAAGCGTAATAAAACAAATGATGCTAAAATCTAGAAAAAATCTATTTATTGAGATTTATTTTCTTTTTTGTTTTTTGTTTAGTTCACCTGTAGCATTTCGATGTGTGTGCGTAGCGTTGTGAGTGAAAGAACGAGAGAGGGAGAGGGAGAAAGAGAGCAACAGGTTTTTGTTTACAAACAACCAGCTTCTCGCAGCGAAAAGATCATCGCACGCGGTGTGTGGCATGAAGACGAACCTGAGCAGTGACAAGGATAGCAGCCAGGTGCTGTTCTACTCGCCGTACGGTGTGGTAAGTACAACTTTTGTTTCTCTAGTTGTAAAGATCTTAAGAAGTACACTACGAATTTCAACAAGTCATTTCAATGTGAGCGTTCAAAATGCCGATCGATTATTCAGTATAGCTGCACCGATTTGGAATTGGACAAGGTTTTGAAAAGCTTTAAAAAGATTGTTTGAGCTTCATTTAATTTACTTATAAATATTTTGAAATCTATTTTGTGATTAATAATTTTGGGATGTCAAAAATAGTATCACTCACCTACAGACCCTCACATTCAGAACCTAGTGATCATTGTTATCATTTCTCCGCAGCACATTCGCACCCTGAAGATCCCCGGCAAAGAGATCACCTCGCTCTCGTGGGAGGGTAAATCGCTCCGGATCGCGCTGTCCGTCGATTCGTTCATCTATTTCGCCAACATCCGGCCGGACTACAACTGGTGCTACTTCAATCGCACCGTTTGCTACCAGGAAGCGATTGCCGGGGACGAGGCGGACACGGTGACGTTTTGGGACACGAACTCGAACCAGTGCTACGCGAAGCAGATCGATGCGCTGATGTCGATGGCCGCGTCGGTCGACCATTGTGTGCTGGCGGTCGAGACGCGCATGACCGGGAAGGAGTTCAGCATCGTGAGCGAAGGCAAAGGAAAGGATCTGATGTATCAGCTGCTGGTGTGTAACTCGATTAGCACGACGGTCGATTGTGAGTGTTTGGATTGTAGGGGAAGTTATTTTGTGTATTTGAAACAAGGATATTTGCTTTTTTTAGCTAAGTACATCGATATAAGGCCGGAGTTTATAACGATGAACTCGTCGCACGTGATCGTGGCCTCGAAGGATCACTTTCTACTCTGGCACTACCACACACCGAAGGTAAGTGATGAAAGGTTCTCCTGCACAGCAAACCCTTCAATATAAATCTCTTTTCAGGGCGCTTCAACGTTGCATGCTAACCTCAAAATAAAGCGTGATCGTAAATACCACATCGATGATACACCGGCCCTCGAGGTGCTGAACGATCTCGACTCGAAGACGGCCAACGAAATCCCGCCCAAGGTCGACCCAAGTCAGGATCCGATCTGCTGCGTGGCCTCCTCGGAAAACCTGCTGCTGGTCGGGCGCGAAAGTGGACTCATCCACGAGTACACGCTCCCCCATCTGGTGCTGCGCAACCGACACTACCTGCAGGCCCGCAGCTACAAGCTCGCGATCAACTGTAACTCGACCCGAGCCGCCATGATCGATTGCAACGGCGTGCTGACCACGCTCACGCTACGCGACGACACGATCGAATCCGAACCGGCCTCCGGCCCGGCGGGCCACATCGAGCGGAAGGACGTGTGGGCGATCTGCTGGGCGCGGGACAACCCGCAGCTGCTGGCGATCATGGAGAAAACGCGCATGTACATCCTGCGCGGGGCCGACCCGGAGGAACCGATCACCTGCTCCGGGTACATCTGCAACTTCGAGGAGCTGGAGATCACCGGCGTGCTGCTGGACGACATCGTCAAGGGCGGCTCCACGCCGAACGTGAAGGACCACCTGTTGCAGCTGCGCGTGAAGTCGCTGCGCGACACGGAAGACCTGCTGGCGCACGTCGGCATCGCCGAAGCGAAGCAGTTCATCGAGGACAACGCGCATCCGCGCCTCTGGCGCCTGCTCGCGGAGGCATCACTGAAGAAGCTCGACCTGGAGACGGCGGAGGCGGCGTTCGTGCGCTGCAGCAACTACCCGGGCATACAGCTCATCAAGCGGCTGAAAACGATCCAGCTGGAGGCACTGCAGCGGGCGGAGATCTGTGCGTTCTTCGGCGAGTTCGACGAGGCGGAGAAGCTGTACATGGACGTGGATCGGCGCGACTGCGCGATACGGCTGCGGCAGACGCTCTGCGACTGGTTTCGCACGGTGCAGCTGTACCGGCTCGGGCCGGGCATCTCTGACCAGCAGATGGAGAACGCGTGGCGCGAGATCGGCCACCACTACATGAGCATGCGGGCGTGGGACAGCGCGAAGGAGTACTACGAGAAGGCCCACTACACCGAGGGCCTGATGGATGCGCTGTACGCGCTCGAGCAGTACGACGAGCTGGTCGGCTGCATGCACCGGCTGCCGGAGAAGAGCCCGCAGCTGGCGAAACTGGGCCAGCAGCTCGCCACGGTCGGCATGTGCGAGCAGTCGGTCGCGGCGTACCTGAAGCTGGGGGACGTGAAGTCGGCTGTTTCGACCTGCATCGCCCTTCGGCAGTGGGGCCTGGCGGTGGAGCTGGCGCAGAAGTACCGTATGCCACAGATCAACACGCTACTCAGCAAGCACGCGGCCCAGCTGCTGCAGGAGGGCAAGCTGCCGGAGGCGATCGAGCTGCAGCGGAAGGCGGGCCGGTATCTGGATGCGGCCAGGCTGCTGGTGAAGATGGCCGAGGCGGAGGCCGAGAAGCGTTCGGATTACGTGCGTATCAAGCAGCTGTACGTGCTGTCGGGGCTGTTGGCGGAGGAGCACGTGGAGAAGCAGCTGGCCGTACAGGCGGCCGGTAGCAGGGCGGTTGTGCTGTCGCAGCTCTCCCCCGAGGATGCGGTGCTGATCGAGCAGATCTGGCACCATGCCGAGGCGTACCACTACATGCTGCTGGCCCAGCGACAGCTGCGTTCGGGGCTGCTTCACAGTGCGGTCGTGACAGCGCTACGGCTCCGCGACTACGAGGATGTGCTGGAGGTGGAGTCACTGTACGCGCTGCTCGCACTGGCTAGCTGTGCCGATCGGTCCTTCGGTACGTGCTCGAAGGCCTTCATCAAGCTGGAATCGCTCGAAACGATCTCGGAAGCGCGCAGGCAGCAGTACGAAGAGCTAGCGATTGAAATTTTCTCCCGGTACGATCCACAGGATGGGAAGGTGAAGCACATCAGCTGCTTCACCTGCGAGACGCCCGTCACCGATTGTAGCACGCTGTGTCCGAGCTGTGGTGGCCGGTTTCCACCGTGCGTAGCATCAGGACAGCCGCTGACGAACCCTACCGGAGCGTGGCAGTGCGGTGGGTGCTACCACCTCGCAAGTCCTCTCGAGATCAGTAGTCGGAAAACGTGCCCACTGTGTCATCGGTCGATCGCACCGACGAAGGGTGCGATCGAAATTTAGATTCGATCTGCGATTGGCACTCCAGAATAGGAGAACAATGACCCTTTGTTTGCTGGATCATGACAAAGTAATTTTCATTTATATTCTTTAATACTTTAATTGTAACTCTCCGAAAAAGAGGTTCTTAGGAAACTTATTTTAATAGGAAACATAACCCTTCCCCTTTCCCTCCGCAAACTGGTTCCATGATCTCATCTGCATCTGGTACTTTATTGAGTGTGGTAAGGAGATGTGTAGTTCACCCGACACATGATCAAGAAATTATTTAAGTGATTAAAAAGTGATGAGATTGTTTTGAGCAAACGTAAAGAACATATAACTAGATAGTGCCTGGATACAACTAAATGCAATAATGTAGGACACTCAGCAACAGCAAAAGACACTTAGAGGCTCACGCTCCTAGATGTGAGATCCTTCAAATGTACTTGGTAGATGAGGTAGCTACTTGCAAAACTTTGAATAGATCACATCATGGTGTACCGTTGCACGTAGCTATTGTAGAACGTGCACTGTGCCTGCGGGCTCTCGAAATCGATCCGAAACTTCGTCCCATTGATCAGGAAGTTAAGCCGCTGCGGATGCCGTTTGCTGCGACGCATACGCATCGGTGCCCCGCGCTCCTGGAACCAATCGCGGAACAGTACGCGAATGAAGCGTTCCTCCATCTGGCCGTCCGGCTTTCGCACGACCTGCATCCGCACACAGACGGCAGCCTGCTCAAGCACGAACATTCGACACGGACCGGCGACGGGTGCGTGAAGTGTAGTTGCGTCACACACGGTGGCCCGCTCGTTGTAGCATACAAACCCGAACGTCGGGGCCTGTTCGTCGAGCAGGAAGAGCTTGTAGTTGAGTGTGAGCCGGGTGCGGTAGGAGTCGAGGTGTACGAGCACGTACGCGAGCCGCTGAAACAATTTCTTTTCGATGGGGATGTTCAGTGTGCTGTTCTCGGCGTACTTGTCGGTGAGTGCGCTCAGGGAGCGGCTATAATCTTGCAGATGTTCGATCAGGAACGTGAACTGTTCCACGGTTGAGGCAACGCGGTTGTTGAAGTTCTGCAGATTGTTGGAGGATCGTTGGTTAGAAGAGAGACGATGGAAACAAGCAGTTGGAGGCTTACTGAGGGTGTCTGGCAAGGTTGTATCTCTTTTATGGCTTTACGGAACACACGGAGGTAGTTAAAGTACGGATCGAAAACATCAGTCTGAAACAGTCGCGGTAAGTATGATCCTAAATTTGTACCTTAGATGTGTCATCTCATCTTCAACTACCTTTAGATACCAATCAAAGAGGTGGCAAACTTTGTCAGGATCCATCGACGGTTGGGCAAGATCGTTCAGAATCCTCCGATGAAGATCCATGATGGCCTCGAACGCATCGGTGAACGATGCCAGCCGCTGCTTCATCTCCTCACTGAGTGTGTCCAGATAGAATCGTCGGTTTGCTATCAGTACCTCAAGAAACTGTTTCTGGGCTACGACGTAAGAGTATAATAACGAATGAAATACTCAATGACACCAAACATGCTACAGCGCACGGAGTTCCAATCGGTCTGGCGGGATGTGGAACATGAACACAAAAACAGATGTGAAGCTGGTTGTTAATGCTTCTACCAACATGCACTCAGCCTAGCAACGCTTTGGTATGTTATTGGAAATACTGAGTAGTACATTCTGAGAAATAACAGACGACGACAAGATGTTTGACGCTTAGTCAGTATACAGCCATTGTAACTACCAAACGAAGGTAGCGAATCTCTTACCTAGAGCTTAAGCGTTCAAGAAGGATCTGAATCTAAGCAATGTAGTATCCGAAGCAGTGATAAATTTATCATTGCATCCTGTGCATCCCTTTTAAACGACCAGTTTTTTATCGTTGCTTCCATAAGGAACTTGGATCTTGGAGGAATTACACGACTCGGTTAAGCTACGTTTATTCTCGAAAATTCAATAGTGGAGCACAAACAGCTTTCAATGGGAACTATGTGTACAATCAAACAACCAAGCGGACAATCATACCCATCAAAGACACCAAAGCCTGTGGCAATGTGATGGAGCACATAGTACAGCAGAGAATGCCAGCGCACTCTGCTACTGCGATTGCTACACGTCGAAACCAGCCTTAGCGAAGCCAAAGTTAAACACAAACGGTAGCAGACGCTTCTAGGTGTGAGATCTTTCAGCTGTATTTGGTAGATGAGGTTGCCACGTTCAGAACTTAAAATAGATCACATCATGGTGTACCGCTGCACGTAGCTATTGTAGAACGTGCACTGTGCCTGCGGGCTCTCGAAATCGATCCGAAACTTCGTCCCGTTGATCAGGAAGTTAAGCCGCTGCGGATGCCGTTTGCTGCGACGCATACGCATCGGTGCCCCGCGCTCCTGGAACCAATCGCGGAACAGTACGCGAATGAAGCGTTCCTCCATCTGGCCGTCCGGTTCCGGCAAGTCCTGCACCCGCACGCAGACGGCAGCCTGCTCGAGCAGGAACACCCGACACGGACCGGCGACGGGTGCGTGAAGTGTGGTTGCGTCACACACGGTGGCCCGTTCGTTGTAGCACACCAACCCAAACGTCGGAGCCTGTTCGTCGAGCAGGAAGAGCTTGTAGTTGAGTGTGAGCCGGGTCCGGTAGGAGTCGAGGTGTACGAGCACGTACGCGAGCCGCTGAAACAGTTCCTTGTCGATGGGGATGTTCAGTGTGCTATTCTCGGCGTACTTGTCGGTGAGTGCGCTCAGGTAGCGGCTAAACTCTTGCAGATGTTCGATGCACAGGAACGTGAACTGTTCCACGGTTGAGGCAACGCGGTTGTTGAAGTTCTGCAGATTATTGGAGGATCGTTGGTTAGAAGAGAGACGATGGAAACAAGCAGTTGGAGGCTTACCGAAGGTGTCTGGCAGTGTTGTATCCCTTTCATGGCTTTACGGAACACACGGAGGTAGTTAAAGTACGGATCGAAAACATCAGTCTGAAACAGTCGCGATAAGATCAATCATCACATTGTATCTTAGATGTGTCATCTCATCTTCAACTACCTTTAGATACCGATCAAAACACTGGCAAACTTTGTCAGGATCCATCGACGGTTGGGCAAGATCGTTCAGAATCCCCCGATGAAGATCCATGATGGCCTCGAACGCATCGGTAAACGATGCCAGCCGCTGCTTCAACTCCTCACTGAGTGTGTCCAGATAGAATTGTCGGTTTGCATTCAGTACCTCAAGAAATTGTTCCTGCGCTACGACCAAAGACGCTGTAAGCCTATCCTCATCCCTGGAAGTTGGAAATGGTATGTTAATTGCAGGATGAAAACAACGATCGTAACCTCACAACGCTTACCAGGTACTTACCTTGGAACAGTAGGTTGATCTAGAGCAAGGGGGAGTTTATATTATTAGCTATCAGAAAGGACTGCCTGACTGTTTATTCCTTACAGGTGTATCACGGATAGGAATTCGGTTGCCCTCTGGCTGCAGTATGAGCGTGAGCGGTAGGTCAGTCGAACCGTGCATTATGCTCGAGTTCGTGGTGCTCTTTGGCACTCCATGACACTGGCGAATGTCGAGTAAATTGATCGCTTGGTTAACGCGATCGATCAGGTTACTAATGCGCTTGTCCACTTTGCACAGCAGTGCCGTCCGGCGACTCATCGTTAGATTGCCTCCGTCATCCTTTAGTAGATCCTTCACCAGCTCGTTGAACAGCAGCTTGTAGCGTGGTAACCTCTGGATCGGTTGAAGCAGCAAACTGTCCAGCCCCAAACTGCCTCCCGCATCCTGCTACAGGAACGTGAACTGTTCCACGGTTGAGGCAACGCGGTTGTTGAAGTTCTGCAGATTGTTGGAGGATCGTTGGTTAGAAGAGAGACGATGGAAACAAGCAGTTGGAGGCTTACTGAGGGTGTCTGGCAAGGTTGTATCTCTTTTATGGCTTTACGGAACACACGGAGGTAGTTAAAGTACGGATCGAAAACATCAGTCTGAAACAGTCGCGGTAAGTATGATCCTAAATTTGTACCTTAGATGTGTCATCTCATCTTCAACTACCTTTAGATACCAATCAAAGAGATGGCAAACTTTGTCAGGATCCATCGACGGTTGGGCAAGATCGTTCAGAATCCTCCGATGAAGATCCATGATGGCCTCGAACGCATCGGTGAACGATGCCAGCCGCTGCTTCATCTCCTCACTGAGTGTGTCCAGATAGAATCGTCGGTTTGCTATCAGTACCTCAAGAAACTGTTTCTGGGCTACGACGAACGTTGCTATAAGCCTATCCTCATCCCTGGAAGTAAATAGTAAAAAAGTATGTTGATTTTAGCATGAAAACAAGCACCGCCATATAAAAATTCTCACCTGGTATCGGGTACAGGAGAATGACACTCTTCCTCCTCTATCGCTTCTTCATCCTGTTCTACAGTGTCAGTCCGTGGAACGATAAGCACCGCCGAAGCATCCGTTGCAGTCTTTTTCATCGTGTGGACCAATGCGATTAACCGTTGCATACGCATCGGTGCCCCGCGCTCCTGGAACCAATCGCGGAACAGTACGCGAATGAAGCGTTCCTCCATCTGGCCGTCCGGCTTTCGCACGACCTGCATCCGCACACAGACGGCAGCCTGCTCAAGCACGAACATTCGACACGGACCGGCGACGGGTGCGTGAAGTGTAGTTGCGTCACACACGGTGGCCCGCTCGTTGTAGCATACAAACCCGAACGTCGGGGCCTGTTCGTCGAGCAGGAAGAGCTTGTAGTTGAGTGTGAGCCGGGTGCGGTAGGAGTCGAGGTGTACGAGCACGTACGCGAGCCGCTGAAACAATTTCTTTTCGATGGGGTTCTCCCGGTACGATCCACAGGATGGGAAGGTGAAGCACATCAGCTGCTTCACCTGCGAGACGCCCGTCACCGATTGTAGCACGCTGTGTCCGAGCTGTGGTGGCCGGTTTCCACCGTGCGTAGCATCAGGACAGCCGCTGACGAACCCTACCGGAGCGTGGCAGTGCGGTGGGTGCTACCACCTCGCAAGTCCTCTCGAGATCAGTAGTCGGAAAACGTGCCCACTGTGTCATCGGTCGATCGCACCGACGAAGGGTGCGATCGAAATTTAGATTCGATCTGCGATTGGCACTCCAGAATAGGAGAACAATGACCCTTTGTTTGCTGGATCATGACAAAGTAATTTTCATTTATATTCTTTAATACTTTAATTGTAACTCTCCGAAAAAGAGGTTCTTAGGAAGCTTATTTTAATAGGAAACATAACCCTTCCCCTTTCCCTCCGCAAACTGGTTCCATGATCTCATCTGCATCTGGTACTTTATTGAGTGTGGTAAGGAGATGTGTAGTTCACCCGACACATGATCAAGAAATTATTTAAGTGATTAAAAAGTGATGAGATTGTTTTGAGCAAACGTAAAGAACATATAACTAGATAGTGCCTGGATACAACTAAATGCAATAATGTAGGACACTCAGCAACAGCAAAAGACACTTAGAGGCTCACGCTCCTAGATGTGAGATCCTTCAAATGTACTTGGTAGATGAGGTAGCTACTTGCAAAACTTTGAATAGATCACATCATGGTGTACCGTTGCACGTAGCTATTGTAGAACGTGCACTGTGCCTGCGGGCTCTCGAAATCGATCCGAAACTTCGTCCCATTGATCAGGAAGTTAAGCCGCTGCGGATGCCGTTTGCTGCGACGCATACGCATCGGTGCCCCGCGCTCCTGGAACCAATCGCGGAACAGTACGCGAATGAAGCGTTCCTCCATCTGGCCGTCCGGCTTTCGCACGACCTGCATCCGCACACAGACGGCAGCCTGCTCAAGCACGAACATTCGACACGGACCGGCGACGGGTGGAAGGCCTTCATCAAGCTGGAATCGCTCGAAACGATCTCGGAAGCGCGCAGGCAGCAGTACGAAGAGCTAGCGATTGAAATCTTCTCCCGGTACGATCCACAGGATGGGAAGGTGAAGCACATCAGCTGCTTCACCTGCGAGACGCCCGTCACCGATTGTAGCACGCTGTGTCCGAGCTGTGGTGGCCGGTTTCCACCGTGCGTAGCATCAGGACAGCCGCTGACGAACCCTACCGGAGCGTGGCAGTGCGGTTGCTGAATCTTCTGGAAGTATTTGTCGTAACGCACTTGTAACGTCTGCGAGTCTGCCTGATGTAGAGCGAACTGGACGTAACAGTAGAATCGATCATGTTCGATGTATCCCAGGAAAACTTCGGCAATCCTCTCCGCCATATGGCCACTGTCACTGTTGTACCTTGTTTGTTTTGATGATTTGTTTGCCGCATACTCCAGATCGGGCAATAGATGATCGCGATGGGTGCGCAGGATTTCTTCGAGATTTATAAAGATAACGTTCCGCATGCCTCGGAGCGCGGCAGGCAGTGTCTGCGAGTATAGCACGGGTGTGTACTGTCGGATGCCCTGATCAAGCGTTTCGATGTACTTTTGTTCCTTTTCAAGCAGCTCGGCGACTACGTTTTTGATGTGATCTCCCATTAGTGAGATATCCTGTGCTGAAACAGCGGGCCGGCAAGCTGCTAGCCGGTAGGGCGATATGAGGCAGCGATTTTTTGGCGATGGTTTCTTTGGGACACATTCTTCGTCGATACTAGGGGTCGAGGTGGCGGAACGAGTAGCCAGTAGTTATTAACATCACCCACAAACACGAAGTGAGTTTATGAAATAGCGATGAAGTTCAAAATGATAGTTGTGTTGAATTTTAGTCTATTGTTTCTTGGTTGAATGATACGTGATTAGCTATGAGTACTTATAGACTACCTCAGAGGTCTGGGTTTTGCTGTGTAGGTTCTCTGACATGTAGCAATTCCTAGCGACAGAAATTGGCTCAAATTCCGATGTCGTCATATGTCAGGTTTATATCTTGTCGTGAAGATTTATATCTTTATTTATAAAGAAGTCACAAGAAATAGAAGATCGCAGAAGATTGCCATTTCTCCATTCCATTTTCACGACAGGAACTGTGTACAGCACTGCCGTGGTGGCGTTTGCTGATATTGTTATTTAGGTTAACTTCTCCCAGCACTTCATCATGAAGCTTCAGTTCAGTGGAACATGACTCACACAGTTTTGGATTATTTATCGCAAAACAGAGAGTGACTAAATCTATCTTGAAATGAACCCCATAATGCTCAACGCCATTTTTTGCATGCCATCTTATCAGCCATACGATGGATACTTGCTGTCCTTAACTGTTCACACTATCAAGAAGTTCAAGCACATCTTACCTCTCGTACACGGTATCGTATATCCTTTCCTCTTTCACTTTTTTAATTCGCACAGCCGGCATCAAGCAGGGTTCACTTTTGCAACGCGATACTTTCTCAGGCCCTAGTGGCCGCATCGGACTGGCGTCGATAAGCGTACGTTCCACGGTCATTTGACGTTGCTGCATCGCCGTTGCGCTGGGTGGTTTCTTCTGTGGAATTGGTGGCCGCTCTCCATCGTCTTGAGTAATCCGTTGTGTCGACGGGATGCTGTGACGAAGAGCGATTGTTTCGAATCTACTCGCTAACTGACGTACTGAATTCGTCGAAATGGAAAAACCACTGTCCAGAGAGTCACGATTGTTGGGTTGAAATTTTGGTTTGGGGGGAATCGGAGGCCTAATCTGATTCATCCCGTAGCGGTGGTCACTGACACTGGCAAGAAATACTGTTCTAAAATCGCAACATCGTCTGTTGGAAGTAGCGAGCACGGTCCGCAGACGTACATCCGTCCAGTTCGAATGCGCACTTAAAACTGAACGTTCGCATCATCGAACCAGACTCTTCAGACCACTAGTGTTAGTCAGTAGGGAACGGCGGACTATTGTTGATAGAGTAACGCAATGTAAGCTGAAAGACGTTTTATCAAATTAGGGCTGTGCTCTGGGATCATGATCATAAGGCAGCATACGAACTGCATTATGCCTTCTTTTTTTTTTAAAGAAGAGTAGAAGATTCGTGAGAACGCTTCAAAAACTTCATTTTGGAACCAACGCGCTATTTACCATAATACAATTTTCTAAAGCTATTTCTGGCGTTCCGTGCGGTATGTACGACATGCGCTTTGCACCAAGACCATATGACCGCCCCTATATATCTCAACACGGTGTAATTAACACATTACCCTGTCAAAACATGTCTGCAATTTCGATCGAACAGTTTTGTTTTGTTATATGCATGTCTATCGAATATTTGTGCTAATTGATGTCTAATTATATTTGCGATATCGATCGCATGAACTTATCGCTGACACTTGCTTGGTCATTTGAATTCTTGGAACACATTGGGGTTTTCCTTAGTTATAGTGACATCAGCTTATTGAAACCGGTGAATGGAATGCTTAATTAGCCTGAATGTGACAGTGGATTCTGGTGGTTCGTGGAAATCCACTAGAGATCGGTAGCCGAGAAACGTGCCTACTCTGTCTGTGACGTAGATGCATCTGGGATCGATAGCGAAACAGATGCTATCAGCGCGTCAAGAAACTATTACTGCGGCTACGACCGACGATACTGTTAGCTTCTCCTCATGTTTATGTTGGCCGTCTCGCGTTTCTTACAGGAGGAACCTTATTAGAGTATAATAACGAATGAAATACTCAATGACACCAAACATGCTACAGCGCACGGAGTTCCAATCGGTCTGGCGGGATGTGGAACATGAACACAAACCCAGATGTGAAGCTGTTTGTTAATGCTTCTACCAACATGCACTCAGCCTAGCAACGCTTTGGTATGTTATTGGAAATACTGAATAGTACATTCTGAGAAATAACAGACGACGACAAGGTGTTTGACGCTTAGTCAGTATACAGCCATTGTAACTACCAAACGAAGGTAGCGATCTCTTATTTGGAGTTTAAGCGTTCAACAAGGATCTGAATCTAAACAATGTAGAATCCTAAATTTATCATTGCGTCCTGTGCATCCCTTTTAAACGACCAGTTTTTTATCGTTGCTACCATAAGGAACTTGGATCTTGGAGGAATTACACGACTCGGCAAAGCTACGTTTATTCTTGAAAAGCCAATAGTGGAGCACGAACAGCTTTCGATGGGAACTGTGTGTACAATCAAACAACCAAGCGGACAATCATACCCATCAAAGACACCAAAGCCTGCGGCAATGTGATGGAGCACATAGTACTGCAGAGAAAGCCAGCGCACTCTGCTACTGCGATTGCTACACGTCGAAACCAGCCTTAGCGAAGCCAAAGTGAAACACCAACGGTAGCAGACGCTTCTAGGTGTGAGATCTTTCAGCTGTATTTGGTAGATGAGGTTGCCACTTTCATAACTTAAAATAGATCACATCATGGTATACCGCTGCACGTAGCTATTGTAGAACGTGCACTGTGCCTGCGGGCTCTCGAAATCGATCCGAAACTTCGTCCCATTGATCAGGAAGTTAAGCCGCTGCGGATGCCGTTTGCTGCGACGCATACGCATCGGTGCCCCGCGCTCCTGGAACCAATCGCGGAACAGTACGCGAATGAAGCGTTCCTCCATCTGGCCGTCCGGTTCCGGCAAGTCCTGCACCCGCACGCAGACGGCAGCCTGCTCGAGCAGGAACACCCGACACGGACCGGCGACGGGTGCGTGAAGTGTGGTTGCGTCACACACGGTGGCCCGCTCGTTGTAGCACACCAACCCGAACGTCGGAGCCTGTTCGTCGAGCAGGAAGAGCTTGTAGTTGAGTGTGAGCCGGGTCCGGTAGGAGTCGAGGTGTACGAGCACGTACGCGAGCCGCTGAAACAGTTCCTTGTCGATGGGGATGTTCAGTGTGCTATTCTCGGCGTACTTGTCGGTGAGTGCGCTCAGGTAGCGGCTAAACTCTTGCAGATGTTCGATGCACAGGAACGTGAACTGTTCCACGGTTGAGGCAACGCGGTTGTTGAAGTTCTGCAGATTATTGGAGGATCGTTGGTTAGAAGAGAGACGATGGAAACAAGCAGTTGGAGGCTTACCGAAGGTGTCTGGCAGTGTTGTATCCCTTTCATGGCTTTACGGAACACACGGAGGTAGTTAAAGTACGGATCGAAAACATCAGTCTGAAACAGTCGCGATAAGATCAATCATCACATTGTATCTTAGATGTGTCATCTCATCTTCAACTACCTTTAGATACCGATCAAAACACTGGCAAACTTTGTCCGGATCCATCGACGGTTGGGCAAGATCGTTCAGAATCCCCCGATGAAGATCCATGATGGCCTCGAACGCATCGGTGAACGATGCCAGTCGCTGCTTCAACTCCTCACTGAGTGTGTCCAGATAGAATCGTCGGTTTGCATTCAGTACCTCAAGAAACTGTTCCTGCGCTACGACCAAAGACGCTGTAAGCCTATCCTCATCCCTGGAAGTTGGAAATGGTATGTTAATTGCAGGTTGAAAACAACGATCGTAACCTCACAACGCTTACCAGATATCGACCGTGGGAGAAGCGTGCTCTTCTTCCTCCAACGCTTCCTCGCCCCGTTCCACGATGTCGGTCAGCCGATCGATAAATATCGACCGTGGGAGAAGCGTGCTCTTCTTCCTCCAACGCTTCCTCGCCCCGTTCCACGATGTCGGTCAGCCGATCGATAATCTCCACCGAACCATACATCGCAGCCTTCGTCATCGTGTTGACCAATGCGATTAGCTCTTGTCCGTTGCCCTTGTCGCAATACAGTGTAATTTCCTGCGTCCCACGAGTGTCGGTGTACAGAACGATTCGATTTAAACCTTCCTCCACGAAGCTTAGCTCACTGTCACTAAAGTGACCCCGGTACTCCAACCGACGGTCACGCTGTATCTCCACGTATAGGAGAAGTTTTTCGAACACGAACAGCTTCCCGGGATACTTGCGGCGTACGTTCGTGTCGTAGATATCGCCCAGAAAGAGACGCTGGAACTTACCCTGGTACAGTAGGTTGATCTAGAAAGAGGGGTTTATAGTGCGTGTTATATAGCGTACAGGAGACGAACTGTCTCAACTCTTACGGGTGTGTCACGGGTAGGAATTCGGTTGCCCTGCGGGTGAAGTATGAGCGTGAGCGGAACGTCAGCCGAGCCGTGTTTTATGCTCGTGTTGGACGTACTTCCGCTGCACTGGCGGATGTCGTGCAGATTGATCGCTTGGTTGACGCGATCGATCAGGTTACTGATGCGCTTGTCCACCTTGCACAGCAGAGCCGTCCGGCGGCTCATCGTTAGCTTGCCTCCGTCATCCTTCAGCAGATCCTTCACGAGCTCGTTAAACAGCAGCTTGTAGCGTGGTAGCCTCTGGATCGGTTGAAGCAGCAAACTGTTCAGCCCCAACTTGTCGCCCAGATCGTGCTGAATCTTCTGGAAGTATCTGTCGTAACGTAGCCGCAACGCTTCCGAATCTGCCTGATGCAGAGCGAACTGGACGTAACAGTAGAATCGATCATGTTCGATGTACCTCAGGAAGACTGCGGCAATCCGCTCCGCCACACGACCACTGTCACTGTTATGAGGCTGTTCGTTTGCTGCTAGCTCTAAAGCCGGCAACAGATGATCGCGATGGGTGCGCAGGATTTCTTCGAGATTTATAAAGATAACGTTCCGCTTGCCTCGGAGTGCGGCAGGCAGTGTCTGCGTGTACAGCACGGGTGTGTACTGTCGAATGCCCTGGTCAAGCGTTTCGATGTACTTTCGTTCCTTGTCCAGCAGCTCGGCAACTACGTTTTCGATGTGATCTCGCCCCGTGGAGATATCCTGTGCTGGTGCAGCGGGCCGGCAGGTTGTTTGCGGGTAGGGAGTTATCGAGTACCGATTCTTTGCCGATGGTTGCTCTGGATCATCGTCGTCGTCGGTGCTGGTGGTTGGGTTTGGGAGAAGAAGTCGTAGTCGTTATTAACTGAACCACGAACCGGAAGCAAACCAGGCCACATTTGCGTACACGGAGCAAAAAAAAACAATGCAATCAAAACACGCTGAAGAAGCATTTATAGCAAAGCAAAGACTCGAGCGAAGCTTCAACACGGCTAGATGCTACTCACGATGACTCATTCAACAGGTTCCTGATGCCCCGTACGGTCACTGTGTTGAGTGGCACGAGAGATCGAAGCGGTAGTTCGTTAGTGTTGATTTAGTGTTTCATTATCTATGCCTCAGATAGGCCTTCATATCTACTTTTACTTCCGAATAATCTATCACCATGTCAACACTGTAACCATTGTAACAAATGCTTATAGACTATGTGAGGTTGAAGTGGAGATAGGTGGTCTGCTTAGGATTGATGTTGAGATACGCGTAGGAACCATGTCAAACCATGATCCAGATAATTGAGATCTTCTTAGGGTAAAGATGTTCTGAATTATGGTCTATCCTGCATTTGTTGAGCGATTATGCAGCAGAGTTGGACATCTAAATCTGGATGTGTTTAGCAACTCCGCTCCAGAATTGTTAGTTGCAGTCCATTCTATGTTAGTTGAACAGTACGATAAAATCAATGATGTAACTTTGATGTAAACACAATAATACCGATCTACCACAATCTACTGTTATCCGATTCAAAGCCTCTTCCACATCTTTTGGCGTTCCAACCTGTAGCAGTTCTTAGTCACAGAAATTAGCACAAAGTTCTGATGTTCCGCTTTGACGTCACAACGAATAGCGTCTTTCTCTTTGGATTATACCACACTATCACTATTCGCACCTTCCTCACGCACCCCAGCTGATGATGATTCACTGTCTATTTTGTGTTTCGTACGCATGTCAGCTGTATCCACCGCCGCTGCCGTGGCTGCGTTTGGTGTTATTGTTCGTTATTTTTAACTCTTCCGAACGCTTCCGCACGAAACTTCAGCGCGATCTGCGAGATATGACTCACACCGTTGCGGATTATTTATCGGAAGCAAATCGGGCAAATAAATCTATCGATTGTAAATTCCTGCCCCCACCCGTTTGAGGTCGCGATGCAAACGTTATCTGCTTCGTGCCATCTTATCAGCAATCGTTCTTCGACGGGTGGTCGCGGTGGATACTTGCCGGCCTGTATCGAGAGCACCGTTCACCACTCTCATGACTCATGACGTTGCAGGAAGATCTTACCTCTCGTAAGGTACGGTATCGTATATCCTTTCTTCGATGCTGCGTTCACTTTCCCAGCGCGATGCATTCGGTGGCGATGGTGGATGCATCGGACCGGCGGAGACGAGCGTACGTTCGACTGTCATTTGAAGTTTTTGCATCGACGTTGTGCTGGGTGGTTTCCTCGGTGGGACAGGTGGCAGCTCCCGATCACGAGTGGCTCGCTGTTCCAGCGGGCTGCTGTGACGGAGGGCGATCGTTTCGAATCTGCTCGCTAATTGACGCACTGCGCTCGGTGTCCCCGGTGGCCGTGGGGGTGAATCCACCCGAGGGAGCGATCCGCCACTGTCCGACACGGAAATGCCACTGTCGCGAGAGTCACGGCTGTCGGGCTGGAACTTCGGTTTGGGAGGAATCGGTGGTCGAATCGGATGCATCTTGAACTGACACGGAACAACACTGGACAGGGCGCACGGAAAAGACGCTTCAAACACGGACGATTAGATAACGCATTGATTCACGCGCGAAATGTTTGTTTGCAGTCTCGAGCACCGAGGCACCGTCCGCGGGCGTCTGGCCGTCCAGGCGGAATGCGCACATCAAACTGGCAGCCGCTATCGATCACATCGAAGTCCGTCCGGCGTTCGGACCACTCGTTGTGGCCGGGGAGGGCCAATCTTATCTTTGATAGGGGAACGTAATGTAAAATGAGCGACGCTTTATCAAACTAATCGGTAAAGCGAATAAAAGACTTGAGCCCACACGGGCCGATGCTTGAGAGGTGGGTGCGTTCGGAAGTTTTGGCCTTCTACCGCCTATTACATTAGTCGGATCCATTCCAGACGCGAGCAAACCTACAGAGCTGACTACTTTAGTCGACGTTGGCCTAACACTGGAAAAGATTGTATAATTCAAAGAGCTGCTCCTAGTTCGACATCGGTTTCCTTCGCTGTTGACACTTATTTATTAGTCATCGTTAAATTAGATTTGAAAAAAAACAGAAACTTTCGGACATACCTAACTCTCATGGAAATCCCCATAATTTTGTTGATCAAACTCGTTCGAGGCTCACTACTGCCCCGCGCATCAGTAGGCTGTATTCGATACTGCATTTTCGTGGAGTAGGCCAGCCAATTCCGTGGAATTTCGGGTCGCGTGAGCTCAGAATTTCGTGCTTCAACAAAACACATACTTTCGTGCGTGTCCGGGTGTTAATTTAGAGGAAAAACTTATCAAACGTTGCGTTTATTACGTGTCGGGCTCGATAGAGCCAGCGACAGTTGAAGTTAGTTGAAGCGTGCGAAGGCCGCACAGTACTGGCCGAAGAACTTGTCCCGGTTGGCCGTGTTGCCAAAGTCGATCGGGTGCTTCACCTCGCTCTGGTACACGTTCAGCCGTACCTCCGACTTCTTGCTCACGCGCACGTTCGGCATCTTGCCGTCGCGTCCGAACCGATCGATGAACGCGAACCCGGTGTACTTCTCCGTCTGTCTACCGAATTCCTGTCCGGCGAGAGAAACAAAAGTGGTGTCTAAGTTACGGAGGGTCTAAGTTCTCGAGGAGGGTCGTGATTGTCATTTACCCTGATGAAGTAGAATTTCACACACACGACGGCACGCTCGCACAGCAGCACCCGGTGCGAGCTGATCGTTTCATTATCATACCGGACGCGATCGGAGTACAGGACCAGCCCCAGCATGCTGGGCGCCTTCGCCTCGTCCATGTTGAACAGGCGGTAGTTTTGGAACAGCAGCTTCCGAAAGTTGGCCACCTGCACCTCGGCGTACGCCAGCTTCCGGAACAGGTCCTGGCGCTCCATTTGGCCCGTGTTCATCTGCTCCGACAGCTGGACGACCAGCGCCTGGAAGAAGTGCTGCAGCTTGTACCAGTGCTGCACGCACAGGAAGGTAAACTCATCCATCGTCTGGGCGACCATGCTGTCGGTAATACTGGAGCGCTGCGTGATTAGAGTGTCGGAAACGGGCGGTTATTGCGAGGGATCGGAAGGCAGACTTGGCTTTGCGATAGCCGTGTGGTGCTAAAGTATGTGATGAATGGGGTGCTAGACTTGTGCGCTTATCAGTGGCCCTAATGTGCCAAATTAAGTGATGTAATAGCTCAATTAACGGGTGGTAGTGTGCTTCTTATTTATCATTGGCAAACAGGGCGCGTGTGAGCGTGATTGATTATCAAAACTGCCTTAACTTCCGCTACTTATCTTCTTGTGCTTTTGGCTGGATTTAGAATCAGATCTTGATGACCTTTCATATATTTGAGTTAAGATTGTATTCGCAAACTAGGTTGTTTTAAATTGTTACAAGCTTTGACACGAAGCTTTGTCAATTTATCATTGTTAGTAAAATTCTTTGATAGAATGTTCAACTCCCTGCAGTGGAATTGTTTTTAGTACAAGCTGAACTAATTTCTTAGAAGCTAAGCTGCTCCTAGTTCGACATCGGTTTCCTTCGCTGTTGACACTTATTTATTAGTCATCGTTAAATTAGATTTGAAAAAAAAACAGAAACTTTCGGACATACCTAACTCTCATGGAAATCCCCATAATTTTGTTGATCAAACTCGTTCGAGGCTCACGGTACAGTATTTATTTTCAGGCCCCTGTTGATGGAGTAGCTTGAGCTTTGAGTCAGGGCACGCTTACTTATAGCTTATAGTTGATCCTACACGCTAGGAGATATGTACAGAGAGAGATGATTTGGTTTTTGTATGCACGAGCACAGATAGATTGCCCACCCAGAGCTGAAGCCACCCAGCCACAGAATCATACACCAGTGACTACAAGCTAACATACCACGTTGTTTGTGAGGTCGATTCGTAACTTTCACCTGAAACGATTCCAGAAAGACATGAGAGAGAAATAGTTATCGAGTGATCCTGCTCGCCACGTGCTTCCCCCGGCTCCACTTACGCATACTACTGACGCCGCTGGTGTTTGACATCATGCTGGCCACGCTGCTCCGTTTGAGCGTCATCACACTCGGTATTCGGGGCCGCACCAGCGTGTTGATCCGATCGCGCTCGTTCACCGCAAAGTCGCGCATCATCCGCTCGACGTGCGAGGACAACCGCTGGGCCTCGTTCATATCCCCGCACATCACCTCGATCTCCTGCAGGCCACGCTTCCGCGCGTACAGATACACCTTGTTGCGGTTCTCGTTGTGTATGCCAATCTCCGACTCGTCGTACCGGCCCCGGTACTCGAGGTGGCTCTTCACCTTCTCCGCGTAGATGGCGCTCCGCTCGAACAGGAACATCTTCGCCGGGTAGCGCCTCCGGTGGTCCCAGTCGTAAATGTCCACCTCGAACATCTTCCGGAACTTGCCCTGGGAGAAGAGGTTTATCTGTGGGGGGACACCGTTGGAACGAGGGCGTTAGAAACGAAGTAACAAAGGTAAGCAATGGGAGAGTTGCTTGTGCCAGCTGTGGGTTAGTGTAGATTGCTAACGGAGCCTCCAATACCGGGTGCAACGGTGTACAGTTGAGCCCATAACTCTTTTACATTACCATGGTTCCCAACGAAGTTAAGAAGCGGATGAGTTTGGATCAAGTGATGAATATTGTACAGGAATTGAGGCCAAAAACCATATTGATTTCCCTAATGACAATAAATGTATAACCTCCATGTATAACCGTACATGTTGTGGTAAAAGACTGTGAGTATCTCCTCTTCCTAGAAATTGTGTGCACTTAAGGACCAACCAGCACCTCTGCTCTCCAGCTCCACCGATTATCTCGCACCACCCACCATAGCAATTGATTCCTTTTCCACGGTTGCGTGTGCTTTGTCTGTGTTAGTAATTGCGTGGACTGTATCGAGTAGTGTTAGGTGGATCCCGCCGCCACACAAGGCTCACACCACTCACGGGTTCACGCTTGGCAGGATCGTAATCCAACTCGGGCCGCAGTATCAGCACCATCGGTGCGTGCAGCGGCGTGTTGAAGAGATCGGCGATCGCAATGCACTGCCCGATCAGATGAGTCTGCACGCAGTTGAGTTCCTGCCGTGTGGAAGGGGGGTTATGGCGGGAGTAGTTCATCAACGTAAACGAAAAAAAAACTTGTGCCAATTTCACTTGTTCAAACACACACGCACGCGCACACTGTATCCTACTGCCGTTGTTTGTGGGTAGGTCCTCCGGCCTACTGGGCAACCCGTCACCACTACGTACCTCATAGCACTCTTGGATGTCGTTGATGCTCATCGCCTCGTTGACGATGTCGATGAAGCGTTCGAGCCGCTTCTCCGCCTTGCAGAGTATGCCGATCTCGTCCTTGACCGACTCGAGCAGCGTGTCCTCCATCTGCTTCAGGATCTCCTTGTTGATCTCCGCGAGCAGCAGCTTGTAGCGCGGTAGCCGCTGGATCGGTTGCAGCAGGAAGCTGTTCAGTCCGAGCTTATCGTCCACCTCCTGCTGACGACGCTGTTAACGGATTACAGGGATACAGATATTAGTACACATTCACACACGGAACACACGGAAGCACACATATACCTGAAAAAAGTCCAAATTGCGGTTACATATCCGCTCCGACTTCGGGCGGTTCAGGGCGAACATGATGTAGCAGTAGAACTTATCGTTCTCCAGGAACCAGATGAACGTTTCCGCGATTCCGGCGATGCTGGCCCGGTTCCGCTCCAACATCGGCAGGAACTGGTTCTGGTGCAGGTTGTGGATCTTCTCTATGTTGCCGAAGATGTGGTACTTCTGGCCGCGCAGTCCCGGTGGCATGTCCTTCCCGGTCATGATGCTGACGTAGTTCTCGATGCCACGCCCGAGCGTTTGCACGTAGTTCGCCTCATTTTCCAACAGCTCCTGTAGGATGCTTGTTACGCGACTGCTCGGTTGCCATGCAAGGAGAGAGAGAGAGTGAAAGAGAGCGAGGGAGAGAAGCGGAAGGGGCGGGACTTTTCTTGAGAAAAATAGACAAACATGGAGACACACTACTATTGCCCACTCGTTCTATAGCTGAATTGGCGGCGTGTGAGTTTGTGGGATTTGATATAGAGACGTCGATTTAAACAATGACATAGGCGCGTGCACAACAGAGCGCATTTTTGGAATCGTTAATGACTAACGAAAACCGTATAGTCTAAAGGTCAATCAAGGCATTACTCAAGGGTGCCACAATGAAATGCGTCGAAGAACTTACAAAACAACCTCAGAAGTAAATCTGTAACACAGCACCCATACATGCCACAGACATCGCTATCAACAAAAAGGCGCTAACTCCCACAACAGAGCGCATTTTTGGAATCGTTAATGACTAACGAAAACCGTATAGTCTAAAGGTCAATCAAGGCATTACTCAAGGGTGCCACAATGAAATGCGTCGAAGAACTTACAAAACAACCTCAGAAGTAAATCTGTAACACAGCACCCATACATGCCACAGACATCGCTATCAACAAAAAGGCGCTAACTCCACTTGCCGGATGACTCACCGTCCTCCCAATCGTCTCCCTCTCTCGTACCTTCCTCAAATGCCCGCTAAATGTTTTGCCCGCTGAGAGGTGTGATCGTGCATGGCTCGTTGGACGCTAGAATCGCGCTCGCAAACCGATTTGATCATTTCACTGATCGTTTGACCCCGACGCGCTTCTTTACTGGTTGGTGCGCTCTTCAGCTCTTTACGGACACCCTGCTTCCGAGAAAGTGCGCACGGTCATCCATTATTTATACGCAGCTGGCGCTGATAGAACATTAGACAGCCCCATTGGGGCAAATTACATAACTGCTGCTGGCGGTTCGAGGACGCACGCGGATTGGGAGAGCTCCACTGCCGCGGAGATTAGTGACTTTCGCCAGTTTGTGTGGTTGCTGTGTATTCTGTTGTTTTCTTGTTCTGTTTTCTGCTAGGGGGAGACCAGAGCTAGGGCTAGGGGGAGGTCCAGTTGGACATGATATCGGTATTCTGCCATGCCGAAAACCAGTGCAACTACCACTTGCACTTCTAGTTTACTCCCACTCGCTATAAACGATTATTTCTCCAAACTCTTGGAAATACCCATATCTTGGAGACCTACGGTTCAGTAGACGCCAAAACGACTGACTGACATTAGAAGCAAAACAAAATCTGACCTTCGCTTTAAGCAACATCCGGCACTGGCGGCGGCATATTGCAGGCCGAGCCGTTACGAGTAAAACCAGTTTGAGCTGAGCTCGATGAACAGAACTTGCTTGCGTACAGGTTAACTTTTGGGAACGAAGTTAGCGCAATCAAAAGGGTTGATAATTACCATATTTATGCTTGAGGAACTGACGTATTGGAAAATCCATTCAGGTTCAAAATCCCAAAAAAACGTATAAGTTTTTTTTGGGTCGAGAAACTAAAACCGTGGGATAAGCCATAAGATACCATCAAAAGGTCTGTCTACCTGCTGACTAACGTGAGCAGGCCCCTAAGATCCGGGTCGCTAAAGACGAGCGTTGCTAGTACGACCAAGCGTGATAGCAGAGCACTTTGGCCCCTGGACTTTGGAGAGGACACAGGAAGACCGTCAGCACAAAGCAGAAAGCTATACATGCTAGTGTATTTTGGCATGAAACCAACTTTCACAATTGAGTACACAAACTTTGTCCCATTGCAAGGCCCCCTGGCATGCCGAAAAAAACCCTCTCTAGTAGCCTAGTTCTATCTCCCAGCCAGCTTTGATCGATTGCATCCATGTTTGTCGTGCAAAAGCCAGTGCAATTTTCGATGCCAAGGCAAACTTTACTGACAGCGAACGTTATCGTGTCCTAGTAGGCTACGGCTTGGCCAACGTTTTTGATGGATTGGACAAACCGTAGCCGGCTAGCGCTACACGCACCGCTCAGGAATCGCTCAAGCGCACTACCCAAGCAGGCCTTGGAAATGACCTCGGGTGTAGAAAGGCTAGTAGGCTCTGTGATTTCTTCGATAGCACCGTAGATTTGCGACCTCGCGCGCGGTACAAGATAAGCGTTATCAGAATCGGGTTTAACTTAGCGCACTGGCGTGTGGGTGTGTGTGTCCGCGTATGGTACCTACCTTCCGGCAGCCCTGTTGGTATCGGCCGTCTCACCCTCCTCCTCGCTGGTATCGAACTCATCGTCATCGTCGATGTAGTCGTCGTAGTGCAGCGCTCGACCATCGCGCTTATCGCCCGGGCCGCTCGAGCTGCGTACTCCGCGTGCCGCCGCCACTCCACCAACACCACCATCCTCCAGCGTTTGACGTCGCCGGCTGAGTCTTCGCTTGCCGCCACCCGCCACACGGCTCGCCCGCACATTCATCGCCATTACGCGATCTTCCTGCTCTAATGCGTCTTGTGCAATTTCCGCATCGTTCCGAACTTCACTTTCCACACTGTTGCTGTTGGTTGGTGGTGTTGGTGGTGGTTCACTGTCCATTGGACTCGGTAGCAACACTTGACACGGAACTGCCACTGACACGTCGTTCGATTCGCACACTTCCGGTGTCGTCGGACCCTCCTCCGCGACCTGCTGCAACTCCTGCGGCCAGTGCGCATGGGCGGCAGGTGCTGTGGTTAGTGCGGATGACATTGTCGTTGAGTGGTGCGATCGGTGCTCCTGACGTTCCTGCTCGTGACGCAGCAGCTCGTCGTGCGCCAGGTTCTCGAACAGCTGCGTTAACCTGCGCACCTGCGAGAGACCACCTGCAGCAGCCTTCGGACGTCGCACTAGCGTCGGAGGGTTAGGGGTCGTCGTCGGCAACCCCAGTTCCTCGAGCGAGATGCCACTGTCACACGAAACGCGATCACCAGCTGGCTTCAAGTGCGTCTGCTTCTTCGGCCGCGCGTACGACGGATGGATCGTCTCCTCCTCCACGGACGGCTCGTCGTCATGGCCGGCGTACATTGTGCTGTGTTTTCTTGTGCACCCCACCAACACCCCCACTAGCGGGCAGGCGCACGCGGCTCGCTGTTGTTGTGCCCACCGCCCACCCACACACCCGCTCTGCCCACTTTCGCCAAACACACGGAAACGCGATGATCTCTCACTGCTCCACTCCACTCAGTGCTGCAAGACGTCAAAATAGAAAAAACGGCCTACTGCTTCACAGCGCGTTTTATCGCGGAGCGCAAGTACACATACACTGACACACGCTGGAATTTTTCCTTTATTTGCCGCCTTGCGCTATCGTCGTTATCGGCGACGTCGTCTACTTCGGCCGGGCTGCTTAACACACTGGCTGCCTCCACAATCTTCACCGGCTCTGGAAAAGACGGCTTTTTTCTCTCCTCACTACGCGTTCGCGTGCTGTTCGCGGAAATTTAAATTCACACTCGCGCTTGCTGATCAGGAAGTGAAACTTTAGCGTCAATTTGCGGTGGATTCCGTCTGGTGGAGGAGCGCGCGCGCGCTCGATCGCTCGGAACACTCGCGCCCGGTGTGCGTCCGTCGTCTTCTTCGGTACGGTACGGGCCTTTTCTCCAGACACAGTCAGTGCGACACACTAGCCGCTCGCGACACCGGTCAACCCGACACTGCCGACGGGCAAGGTGAAGCTCCGTGAGTCAGATGAGCAACGACCTTTGCACGTAGTTCGCCTCATTTTCCAACAGCTCCTGTAGGATGCTTGTTACGCGACTGCTCGGTTGCCATGCAAGGAGAGAGAGAGAGCGAACGTGTTAGCTTAGTGGTAGCGCAACTCCTGCAAACAGCCTGCACTTACGCCGTTTTGAGTGAACTGTTCGAATCCGGGCGCACCGCGAACGGTTCCCCATCGTCCGAGTCACTGTCGAACGAGCTGCTGCTGAACTCGTCGTGCTCGTCGTAGTGTGGAGTGCCGCGATCGGCTGTACCCGGCACGTGGACGTTGTGTGCTTCCGAAATCGGTACACCTTCGTCCAACCCATTCAGGTCCGCCGGTTCAGCGAGCTCACCATATTCGCCCTCACTGCAAAAACAGAACACCATCACTTTGGTTGAGAGTCTTTGAAGTACCACGCTATTTCTAGGGTGTCAATTACTTTCTTCTGTCCGAAGACGTGTGTCACTGCACATGTGATAAGCGAGCCGTAGAAACGAAGAGAGAGCGAGGGAGAGAAGCGGAAGGGGCGGGACTTTTCTTGAGAAAAATAGACAAACATGGAGACACACTACTATTGCCCACTCGTTATATAGCTGAATTGGCGGCGTGTGAGTTTGTGGGATTTGATATAGAGACGTCGATTTAAACAATGACATAGGCGCGTGCACAACAGAGCGCATTTTTGGAATCGTTAATGACTAACGAAAACCGTATAGTCTAAAGGTCAATCAAGGCATTACTCAAGGGTGCCACAATGAAATGCGTCGAAGAACTTACAAAACAACCTCAGAAGTAAATCTGTAACACAGCACCCATACATGCCACAGACATCGCTATCAACAAAAAGGCGCTAACTCCCCTTGCCGGATGACTCACCGTCCTCCCAATCGTCTCCCTCTCTCGTACCTTCCTCAAATGCCCGCTAAATGTGTTGCCCGCTGAGAGGTGTGATCGTGCATGGCTCGTTGGACGCTAGAATCGCGCTCGCAAACCGATTTGATCGTTTCACTGATCGTTTGACCCCGACGCGCTTCTTTACTGGTTGCTGCGCTCTTCAGCTCTTTACGGACACCCTGCTTCCGAGAAAGTGCGCACGGTCATCCATTATTTATACGCAGCTGGCGCTGATAGAACATTAGACAGCCCCATTGGGGCAAATTACATAACTGCTGCTGGCGGTTCGAGGACGCACGCGGATTGGGAGAGCTCCACTGCCGCGGAGATTAGTGACTTTCGCCAGTTTGTGTGAAAACAACCTCAGAAGTAAATCTGTAACACAGCACCCATACATGCCACAGACATCGCTATCAACAAAAAGGCGCTAACTCCACTTGCCGGATGACTCACCGTCCTCCCAATCGTCTCCCTCTCTCGTACCTTCCTCAAATGCCCGCTAAATGTTTTGCCCGCTGAGAGGTGTGATCGTGCATGGCTCGTTGGACGCTAGAATCGCGCTCGCAAACCGATTTGATCATTTCACTGATCGTTTGACCCCGACGCGCTTCTTTACTGGTTGGTGCGCTCTTCAGCTCTTTACGGACACCCTGCTTCCGAGAAAGTGCGCACGGTCATCCATTATTTATACGCAGCTTGCGCTGATAGAACATTAGACAGCCCCATTGGGGCAAATTACATAACTGCTGCTGGCGGTGCGAGGTCGCACGCGGATTGGGTGAGCTCCACTGCCGCGGAGATTAGTGACTTTCGCCAGTTTGTGTGGTTGCTGTGTATTCTGTTGTTTTCTTGTTCTGTTTTCTGCTAGGGGGAGACCAGAGCTAGGGCTAGGGGGAGGTCCAGTTGGACATGATATCGGTATTCTGCCATGCCGAAAACCAGTGCAACTACCACTTGCACTTCTAGTTTACTCCCACTCGCTATAAACGATTATTTCTCCAAACTCTTGGAAATACCCATATCTTGGAGACCTACGGTTCAGTAGACGCCAAAACGACTGACTGACATTAGAAGCAAAACAAAATCTGACCTTCGCTTTAAGCAACATCCGGCACTGGCGGCGGCATATTGCAGGCCGAGCCGTTACGAGTAAAACCAGTTTGAGCTGAGCTCGATGAACAGAACTTGCTTGCGTACAGGTTAACTTTTGGGAACGAAGTTAGCGCAATCAAAAGGGTTGATAATTACCATATTTATGCTTGAGGAACTGACGTATTGGAAAATCCATTCAGGTTCAAAATCCCAAAAAAACGTATAAGTTTTTTTTGGGTCGAGAAACTAAAACCGTGGGATAAGCCATAAGATACCATCAAAAGGTCTGTCTACCTGCTGACTAACGTGAGCAGGCCCCTAAGATCCGGGTCGCTAAAGACGAGCGTTGCTAGTACGACCAAGCGTGATAGCAGAGCACTTTGGCCCCTGGACTTTGGAGAGGACACAGGAAGACCGTCAGCACAAAGCAGAAAGCTATACTTGCTAGTGTATTTTGGCATGAAACCAACTTTCACAATTGAGTACACAAACTTTGTCCCATTGCAAGGCCCCCTGGCATGCCGAAAAAAACCCTCTCTAGTAGCCTAGTTCTATCTCCCAGCCAGCTTTGATCGATTGCATCCATGTTTGTCGTGCAAAAGCCAGTGCAATTTTCGATGCCAAGGCAAACTTTACTGACAGCGAACGTTATCGTGTCCTAGTAGGCTACGGCTTGGCCAACGTTTTTGATGGATTGGACAAACCGTAGCCGGCTAGCGCTACACGCACCGCTCAGGAATCGCTCAAGCGCACTACCCAAGCAGGCCTTGGAAATGACCTCGGGTGTAGAAAGGCTAGTAGGCTCTGTGATTTCTTCGATAGCACCGTAGATTTGCGACCTCGCGCGCGGTACAAGATAAGCGTTATCAGAATCGGGTTTAACTTAGCGCACTGGCGTGTGGGTGTGTGTGTGTCCGCGTATGGTACCTACCTTCCGGCAGCCCTGTTGGTATCGGCCGTCTCACCCTCCTCCTCGCTGGTATCGAACTCATCGTCATCGTCGATGTAGTCGTCGTAGTGCAGCGCTCGACCATCGCGCTTATCGCCCGGGCCGCTCGAGCTGCGTACTCCGCGTGCCGCCGCCACTCCACCAACACCACCATCCTCCAGCGTTTGACGTCGCCGGCTGAGTCTTCGCTTGCCGCCACCCGCCACACGGCTCGCCCGCACATTCATCGCCATTACGCGATCTTCCTGCTCTAATGCGTCTTGTGCAATTTCCGCATCGTTCCGAACTTCACTTTCCACACTGTTGCTGTTGGTTGGTGGTGTTGGTGGTGGTTCACTGTCCATTGGACTCGGTAGCAACACTTGACACGGAACTGCCACTGGCACGTCGTTCGATTCGCACACTTCCGGTGTCGTCGGTCCCTCCTCCGCGACCTGCTGCAACTCCTGCGGCCAGTGCGCATGGGCGGCAGGTGCTGTGGTTAGTGCGGATGACATTGTCGTTGAGTGGTGCGATCGGTGCTCCTGACGTTCCTGCTCGTGACGCAGCAGCTCGTCGTGCGCCAGGTTCTCGAACAGCTGCGTTAACCTGCGCACCTGCGAGAGACCACCTGCAGCAGCCTTCGGACGTCGCACTAGCGTCGGAGGGTTAGGGGTCGTCGTCGGCAACCCCAGTTCCTCGAGCGAGATGCCACTGTCACACGAAACGCGATCACCAGCTGGCTTCAAGTGCGTCTGCTTCTTCGGCCGCGCGTACGACGGATGGATCGTCTCCTCCTCCACGGACGGCTCGTCGTCATGGCCGGCGTACATTGTGCTGTGTTTTCTTGTGCACCCCACCAACACCCCCACTAGCGGGCAGGCGCACGCGGCTCGCTGTTGTTGTGCTCACCGCCCACCCACACACCCGCTCTGCCCACTTTCGCCAAACACACGGAAACGCGATGATCTCTCACTGCTCCACTCCACTCAGTGCTGCAAGACGTCAAAATAGAAAAAACGGCCTACTGCTTCACAGCGCGTTTTATCGCGGAGCGCAAGTACACATACACTGACACACGCTGGAATTTTTCCTTTATTTGCCGCCTTGCGCTATCGTCGTTATCGGCGACGTCGTCTACTTCGGCCGGGCTACTTAACACACTGGCTGCCTCCACAATCTCCACCGGCTCTGGAAAAGACGGCTTTTTTTCTCTCCTCACTTCGCGTTCGCGTGCTGTTCGCGGAAATTTAAATTCACACTCGCGCTTGCTGATCAGGAAGTGAAACTTTAGCGTCAATTTGCGGTGGATTCCGTCTGGTGGAGGAGCGCGCGCGCGCTCGATCGCTCGGAACACTCGCGCCCGGTGTGCGTCCGTCGTCTTCTTCGGTACGGTACGGGCCTTTTCTCCAGACACAGTCAGTGCGACACACTAGCCGCTCGCGACACCGGTCAACCCGACACTGCCGACGGGCAAGGTGAAGCTCCGTGAGTCAGATGAGCAACGACCTTCCGTGCGCACTGCGTGTGCTCCACATCACGTCGGTGGTAGTGTGGCGGTGTGGCTGTGAATTCGAAGCCTCCGAAAGGCGCGGACAGGGTTTTCTCTAACCACAGACTACCCCCGCCCTCGGCTAAACTCGCGACCGACAACAGGTGTGTGCGCGTGGTGCGAGCGAACGCGATCGTTATCACGGGTCGTTAGCGAACGCTGCCCGACTGCTGGAAGATGACACAGGGCGCTGTATTGGTTGAGAAAATAAGGGTGGAAATCGAACGAACTTGCGTAGGTCTTGTGGTTTGAATGGCGCAGTAATTGTTTGTTGTTATCAATGAACAAATTAGCGCCGAGGTTGTTACGGGGTAGCAAACATGAACGTGCCCACGAGTGAGTGATCGGTGGCGATAGTGGACCGGGGGTTTTCAAATGTAAACGTGCCAGAGAAGATGATGAGAGTACAGGGAGAGAGAGAGAGAGATAGAGAATGTTTCTCCAAGCCATCCTCCAAGAACATCACAGCAGAGGGTGATGATTTTACTATTATCGGACGATGATAGGAGATGACCCAAAGTCGAGCCTTTGGATGCCTGGAAGATCGCTCATTGGATTGATTTCATGAGGGAATATGAGAGTTTTCTTTCAAGTACCAGATTTTGTGTAGCTTTCACAATCACATGTGTCATATCCAGAACATATTGTCCATAATTGGTGTCCATAATAGTCCTTCTATTGGGTCTTAGGATGTCTATTTGACCGGGAAAAAGTCTGAACATTGGATATGTTGTTGAAAATAGGCACCCGTTTCTTTGTTTTAGCCAAGCTTGCCAGAAGTAGGTTTCTATCGATTTATGGTTATTTTCTAGGTTATGATTTTTCAAGTTTGTTTATTCTTTCCTTTTTTTTAGTAGTGTCAAAATTTTGAAGCGAACTGTATCGTATTATTGGGATTATTGGGAACACAATTATGTAAGCCAAAAAGACACTCCATTGATACTGATCAAGACTGAATGGCATCCCATAAATATGTTTTCCTACACCTCTCGATCCAATCCCGACAGTATCGATACAGCTTTAGACTCGGGACGCACTGGCGATATCGCCAGCACGGCCACCCCGCATGATAACACACACCCCACGCAGACAAACACGCAGGCAAGTGTGCGAGTGGCGGCTTTTTCCCAATTCAGCGGCTCACGTCGCGAGCCAACGGAGCACATTGTCTTAGTTGTTTTTTACTTCGTTCAGTGGGCGTGTGTGTGTGTGCGACTCTCGCGAGCTTTTCCCTCGCACACACGCTCGGCATGTCAGCGCTTATCTCCGGGCGGGAGAGGGGGTGTTGATGGGTAGAGATAACGACGCGCCTTATGGGTGATGACTCAGCACGCGAATCGGAGCCGGGGGATTGATTTTTGAAGCGATGTGCGATATCTGCAGTGTGTGCCGGGTATGTCGGAATTCCTGGAATTGTGGAGCCCCCGCCAACCCAACCCGTTCGTTCCGGCGAAATGAATTGCACGTTGAGTAGGAGCTACGATGAGGGAATAATTTATTGCTGAGCTAGCTGGCATCTGTTGGTGCGATCACTGCGTTGGTGTCCTGTGCCACCGTGTGGGGCTAGGGCGCTAGGTTATGTAAAAGAAGGAACGTCGCTTTTCGCGCTCTTTCTGCTTCATCTGCGTCGAGAGGGTGTTGTACTGCTCGATCGTGAGGTAGCGCAGGTGGCGCGACGGGAAGATGAGTGTCGTTTTGCGGCTGTCGAGGTAGACGTACCAGATGGTGCCGTGCCGTTTGCTGGTTCGCGCCGACAGCTTCGTGTACGGACAGTAGAAGGTGACGCTGCAGTACGTTTCGAGCTTGTGCTGGAATGGGCGAAGGAAGCGACAGCTCAAGTTAGTCGATCTCGCAGCCTGCGACCTGCAACATACCTGTTCCGCACTGATCTTCATGCAAAGGAGGCCCGTCTTGGTGAGCAGCAGCCGGAACAGCGCGTACGAACCCTCCAGCTTCACCGTCTCGGAGTGTTTCACCAGCCCGATCTCGTTGAGGAACTGCACGTCCATGATCAGCTGCCGGATCTGGTAGTTCTCGTTGACGCGCCGCTGTACCAGCGCCATCTGCTCGTGCACGTACCGCAGCTCGACACTGTCCAGCGCCGCACAGTCATCCGGCCGCTGGTCCTCGTCTTTCTGGGCCCACAAGCCACTGAAGAACTGATGGCACCGGTTCACGTACTTGATCGGCAGGTAGAGGAACGCGTCGACCGTGTGTGGTGCCGCCGTTCCGACGGCCACCTTCGTCGGCCCGTTCGCGTACTGCTCGAAGCTCATCAGCATCGATTCGACCGTCTTCACGTGCTCGACGTACCGCAGAAACACGTCGAACTCCGAGCGGCGCAAGCAGTCGCGAAACACGCAGCAAAAGTAGAGCAGATCACTGTCGAAGCTTAACCGCTCGTACTCCTGCTCGTACAGCCGGTGGTTGATGGCACGCTGGCTGCGCAGCATCTCATCCAGTATCTCCACCATCTCCTCCAGCTGGCCGGCGACATCGTCCGGCAGCGAGCGTATGTACAGGCTCGTACACTCCTCCAGCGCTCGCTCGAAGTGCTGCTGGAAGTGGAGCATCGACTCGATCGTACCGCAGTCCGAGAAAACGCTCGCCGTTCGTTGCGACAGTGCTCCGGCGGTGTCCTCCTCCGCGATGGTACTACCCGTCGGTGCACTCATCACACTAAAGCGGCTCGTATCGCTGGTCGTGCTGGAGATGCTGCTACGGAAGCTTCCGTTCCGACACGCGAACGTGTCCCGTAGCGCCGCCAACACCTCTCCGCTGTCGATCGCGAAACCTTCGCGCTGATCGCGCCGATCGATTATCGTCTTGATCGCCATCATCACGTCCGGCAGGTGTGTTTTGCCCGGGTTCTGGATGTTCACCTTCACCTCTATCTCGAGCCGATCGTGCCGCCGGGAGGAGAGCCTCAGGATCTGCCGGTTGCAGAAGTCGAACTCGATCTCCTGGTGCGTGTAGTGGCCGCGGTACGTGAGACTCTTGGTGTCACCGGTGAGCTGCTCGGTGTAGATCACGCAGCGCTCGAACACGAACAGCCGGCCCTGGTACTGGCGCTTGAGCCGCAGATCGTTCACGAACACCGGAAAGACGCTCCGGAACTTGCCCTGGTGGAGTATGTTGATCTGAAAGAGCAGAAGAGGAGATGGAGTCAGTGTGATTTTGTGCTCGCAATGTCTGATGAAGATTAACTTTCGCATTATCTTCTACTTACAGGTTTATTGCGATCGACATTCTCGTTGTCTTTGGGATACAGGAATAGCACCTGATTGTCGTGGTTTTGGTTCTTCAGCACGATGGCCGGCTTTGGTACACCGAAACCCAGCTCCACTTCGTCATCTTCTGCCTGCAAGTCGTCGGAGACGCACGCACGTCTCGGGCAACCCTTTCGGACCA
>KZ068088.1:42577-56792 GCA_002091845.1 Anopheles cracens
TAGCACCGAAAGCAAATGACGTTGAATAATGACGCTCACTCAAGTGGAGAAGAGATGTAACAGAAGAGTGTGAAGCTTGCTAGTTCTTTTTCTATGCCTTTCGGTTGTAACAAATGGAAGTACCAACGTCTCTTGATATCTCCGTGCCAGCAGGCGAGAATACTAACGAGAATGCAATGGTATCTTTTTTCACTAGTCAGAATGATGTATGTGAAACAGAGAGAATCTGCACCATATACTGGGCTTTAGCCTCGTTGAGATTTGATCCCATAAACTCTGTGGCGGTGTGGCGAGTAACGCGCTTACCGACTGCGCCATCCATCCGTCCCGGTGGTGGCACGTTAAAAGTGCTATAAGCTAAACCTGCAATCGCGCGAAAACTCACCTAGTACTTGGTTGAAAATTTTGTCGAAGTTGACCTCGTTCTCCTTCTCGAGATATTTGTGCATGACGCTCCGGACGCTGCAAAGAGGCGGAAAGAAAAATGGCTCACATGAGTGATCGAATTTTAAACATCATCTAAAATTTCGTTCCCGTCTCCGGCGTCGCCCGAATCCCGCATCGCAAAATTCCAATATTTCCATATGACACCCGGGCCAATAATAACATACGGAGCAACGGTGATGATGATGATGACGATGAAGATGGAAAACGAAACCGGCTGCACCGGGGAGGAATGATACGAAAAGTTTACGAGGAAATGAGCGCGATAATGGTGATAAGATGACTCTCGGATTCTGGGGTCAACGCAGCAGTGGCACCAGCTGCCCGGAATCTAGAACCCTCGCGTGCGCGAAACACAAACGCGAGCGAACCCGGTCGGTACTTTGGACTGAAAAGTGGATGTTACATATTTATGGAATATCTTACGAAGCCCAGGATGCAGAGAGCGAAGACAAGCCTAGCCCACATTGCGACGACCCTTTCGGATTTTTGGTGTTTGAATTGTAAATTTTCAACCACGTGAACCTCTGGTTGGTTGTGGCCGGGGGAGAGAGGGTGCCGAAAAGGGGGGTGGACCCCCTTCCTTCCCCCCAACTCCCCCTTCATGCGGCCACCATTATGACGATGGCGACAACGATGAAGACCATTCATAATTAATTAAACTCAAACGTCCAACCAGACACACCATCACCCATACAGCTTGCAGCGGCCGAGCAAGAGTGAGCAAGAGCCCACAGAACGTTCCCGGCGAGAGTTTCTGCTGGGTCTGCTTGATATTATTTTTGCGTTTCTCTTCCAGAACTAGGGACATCCCCACGCACGGCCTAGAACTCGGGTGAAACATTTTCCAATTTGGGACCCACTGTGACACGAAGCGCAAGGATCCCCCGTCGTGCTGTCCATCTCCTTAATTGCTTTCCCTTTGAGTGCACGACTCCACCCCCTTGCAATCTTGCCGTCTGGTGACAGCGGCATGACAGTAGTTTTTGGATTTGCAAGTGTCCAAAAAGTCGAAAGGTTGCTCCCGGGGCCCGTCCCCGCTACGGTGCGGGATAATTAATTACTCAATCTAGATCGGGCCCGGGCCCAAACGAGTTTAAAATACTATCCCCTCCACACGGTGGCTCCCTCCCCACGCACTTCGACGCTCCGTTCGGCAACATCACCGCAACCCGAAGCAGTTAAACACTTCTGCTCCCGGTGGGGAACACCGGGCGCGGGAGTAGTTTTATTGAATAGGCAGAAAGGATGAAACTCACCCATCCGAAACGCGGGATCCGAAGTCTCTTAGTTAATTATAAATTCCATTAATAAGTCGGGAGCTTCCCTACATCGGTCATTAATTTTTCAAGCCGATCATTTTTCCGCGACCCATCGGTCGTGGTGGCATGAGTTCGGCATAGTGTCTCGATGTCACAACTTTCGCTGATGGGAGAAGAAGGTCCGTTTAGACGTGACGCGGATCGATTGTCTGTGGCGTGGCGAAAATGTTAAACTTTCGCCGCTGGAAGGCCTGACAACCGGCCTGATTTATCACAGAAACACGTTCAGCGGCCACACCAATCGTGGTCTATTGTGCTGTGAGTTATTACAGCCAGCTTTTGACGGAGCACGGATTACACCGGCAGATACTAATTAGCCCGCACTTATCATTAATTCGCTGAGGTTAATCCGTTCCATTCATTACGCGGAAATCCTTTACAGGGACATATTTTTTCGTGTTTCGAAGGTGGGCGTTGGTAGGTATAAAATAAATCAATAAAATACATTCTCTAATGACGCTCAGTGGGCGGAACCGGCATGTACTGCTGACTGACATAAACAAGTGTATTTAATCCGCATACACTGCGTCCAATTCCTACAGAGACACTTGCTGAAGCAAACATAATTATTTATAAATCTCACCTTCCATTACTGTCATTTTTTTTGGTGGCGATCTTGCATGTTTCAAGCAGCTTTGCATTCTTCTGAAAACCTCGAGCTAGCATTCGTTTGGTCAAACTTGAACAGCAAGAACTGCGTCAAAGTGCTAGAACCAGGAGTTTTGCCTTTCGCACGAAAAGTTCGCAAAAGCGTAAGCAGTTCATATCAGCATGGAAACTAGGAATTGGCTCAAATACCATGAAAACCCCCATATTGGATAGCACGATGGCCTGGTCCAAAATTTAATGGAAAGTCTAATTCCAGTGCGATGAATTTATGACGAAAGACGGCAATACTCGAACAAAACATAGCTCAGAAGTGCTGTTCCTGATGGCTGGAAAATTATTATTTGGTGGCATTCACGTGAACCAAAAGCTAGACTAGACCATCAAGAAGATCCTGATTAATAAAGCAATCGTAAATGTACAGCAATTGTTCACTTCTTCGGAACTCTCAACCCAGAAGTGGTTCTAACGAAACTGGACACCAATTTTGAAGCGGCTAAAGGTGCCCCTACAGATATCGTACGCAGTGTAGTCTTCTTCACAGCAAAAGCTCTAGCAACGACAGAAGCTACCGCTAGAAATGACAAGACACGACAAGCAACAGCGCAGGAAATGAAGCCAGCGAGCCGAGAAATTACGACACCGCTGGACGTTGCAGGCATTGTCGTCAGACAGCCTGACCCATATATTACTGTCATGCGTACGAGAAACAAAAAAAGAGCCGTTTTCTCCACAACGCGTCGGGCATCAGTTCGGCAAAGGTCCCCGGTCAATTATGGTGGTAAACGCCCATAACATAAACGTGACTGCCGGCCAAATTTGTCAACAGAAAGCCGTTCCGAAAGGTTTTTTTTGTTGTTGTGGACACCAAATTCGCAGCAGCGACAAAAAGCGCCGCACCGAATCTACCGAATTGTGATTGAATATGATTAATTTAGCGCGCTCGCTCGGATGTGTTGAAAAACGTTAAACGCCCGCCCGGGAGAGATGTCCGAAAGGAATGTGAAAAAGACACCTGGATCGAAAGATTTATTCGATTGGTGTGTGCTTGTGTGTGTGTGTGTTGATATATGTTGTGCGATTGATGTGTTCGGAAAGCGATCATATATACAGACAGGCACGACCTGGAGACACACCTTGACTAATGCGTTGGGAATTCAATCAAACTCTGGTGGCCTTTGCACCGTGGGAGATAAATTTGCAACTCACCACAACGGCATGTATGTATGTGCGTGTGTGCGAATGTGGGACGTATGCATGAAAGCACGAAACGCGGCCGTCTGGTGGCAGTTTCAGCCGTGGCTTTAAACCGATCCGTTGTCGACGTAACGCACAAATAAAAGCTCTCAACATCGCAGATTTTGGACGAACAGCACTTGATGCGAGTTTGCGTGTGCGACAGCAAACGCAACAAGAACTGGTCAGGTTGCATGTGAGCGGAATTCGTTTTTTTGCCATTTGCTTTTTTTTCGTTTTGCGCCTACATCTCTTCCCACGATGAATCACGCTCTGCCCTGACTCTTAGCGTCCGTCAATGACACACACAGTAAAGGCAATATTGGCGAAGAAACTTTCACCACTCCAGGGTTGGTGGGGCTTCTTGTGTGGGTTTCGGGTTGGGTTAAGGTCAAGGTGTGTTAACCCCATTAGTTGGCGATAGTGTGCGGTAGGTGTGCAGTAAATAACGATGTTTTCACCACAAGGCCTAGTTCAGGTGTCAACATATATTGTATGTAACATATAATATATTTGGAATATTGATTTTTATCAAAATCCCCGAAGAAACAAGTTGCGCTATGATTATGGGAAGCACTGTACAGTCAGATACGACATGCAAACGAGAGCACACACTCGATGGAGGAATGTGTAAAGTGGAAAGAATTTTAAACGTAATTAAAAGAAACACAGTTCCACGTGCCACTAACGTATGCATTCCAAATAAACCCCTCATTAAAGCGATTGCTACAAACGCGTGTAGCAGCGTGGGTTTGGAGCTCACTCACATTCCCCAATACACGCTTCAGTCAAGTGTTGCTCCTGTGCGCGCTACAGAACAGAATGAACCGATTCCACCGAAAGTCATCGAACCGAACGCTGCGCAAATTTGCGTCAAACTAAATGAGATGGTGCGTCGAAATTGCCAGCATCGATGCTTGTGCTAACTCTTCTGCTGCTGCTGGGTTGGTGCGTGGGCCGCTTTGACCCTTCTTCCCACTGTTCAGCGAAAGAAAGTGGTAAGATAGGTTCGCAGCAGAACATCCACGCCTCACCAACGGTGTGCGCAGAGATATTCGTCGGCTGTCGGTTCGATGCTATTAATTCTCGATTCAGACACAATTCTTGTTTGCGCGACGCGTGGAACGAATTAAGAGACCACACTAATGGAGAGAACGATCGTTACAGTTAGAGCACGTGTAGGGTGAGACAATTTAAGCAGATATTAAGTGGTTCGCTAAAACATATTCGTTCTTTGTCGGGCATGATTCAAACACTACAATCTAATATCGAAGATGCATGCACAACGTTTCCTTCCTCGAATAGGGCATTAACAGGTACTGCTGCCATCGGTTGCGTAATGATTTTGACATTTCGGTAGGAATACAATTAATTATGAAACGGAGAATACGATCTGGATTCGCCTCAGTGAGCTGCTAGCAGATTGCAGACCGACAGATGAATATCCTTCTGGGAAGACAAGACAATTCTCCAACTGCTGAAGGTATATTACGCCTATGGGAAGATGGCTTCATGGTAATAGGAAATTTACTTCCTCAGTTATTCTTGTATCAATACTGCGCCCAACCATTCGTGTAATTGAAGCATTGCTGAACGCAATTTAACATCCTGTTCCTGAGAAGCGTGCTGTAACTAAAACGAGTACGAGATCAAAATGTTCTCAACGTTAACGTTGATGGAAACTAATCTCTCATTGTCCGTAAGTGTGAGTCGCAGTTTTGACAGCATTGTGAGGCTTCAAATTCTCGGTAAGAGAGTATTTCTGAGAGAAGCACTGTCCGTTGCTTAATAAGTTTTTGCCATTATGCTGTAAATTTTCATTTTTTTTAAATAATTATTAATTTTAAGCATAAAAAGTGCACAAAAGAAGTCATAATACATTAAAAAATGATTGAAAAATATGCCTACATTATTCATGGTCGTCCAAAAGGTCCTGTATTTTTGACCGAATTTTGAAAAACGATTATTTGTATCGAAAAAAGCGATTCTTCGTATGTGGTTCGTATTTTTATGTTACAGGGAGCGATTTTGACGGTGATGAAAAATAGTAATAGTGTGTGTAAAAATGTGAAAAAATCATCAAAAGACGTATTTTGTTATTATCTAGTACTACTTGGTGTAATATAATTTCCATCTATCTCTTCATGTTTTCGTTTAATGCTTAAAACATGATTATTAATATAAAAAAGTATGTAGAATAAAGCTTTAAATAAGAATGTTAGAGAATGTTTATTTTTTATTTTCTACCTTTCTACCTATCACATCGATGTGATACTGCACTCAGTATAAGTTATCTGGATGGTGAAGAAAATCGACAGGGTAGCTAAAAACTCAGCTTCAAACATATTTCATTCAATTTCAGATGCGATACAAAATTCAAAAGAGCCACATGGAAAAGATAAGCAGAATGTACATTTTGCTGCTCAATACTTATTCTAAATTTGAAGGAAAAAAAAAAAACAATCTTAAAGCAAACACTGAACCCCAAATAATGCATAATCCAATCAGTGCAGAAAATTCTGCGAAAAAAGTGCCCGACCACAGCCAGAAAACGTCACTTTGCTGCTCGGGCACAATCAACAAACACTGTCAAAAATGTCCCGCAGCGAATGAAGCCGGTTCTTCGGTGGCAGTGTAAAATTCCGCACAATCCTTCCCAGCATAAATGCGGTGACCTATAGATCAATTTATGCGCTATCACTACCTTGTCCCATCCGCAGGACGGCCCGGAGGACGACCGGTCGCGGACGCGGTAATATAATTTTCCCTCACTTGACAGTCGAACCACTCGAACAGCTCGACCGGCTCGCACGGCTAAGCAAACAATCTGTCAAGAGGTGTAACAAGAAATCAATGACGGCCGGGAGAGGGTCTGACGGTTCCCGTGCAGGCCCCGCGCGCACACTACCAACGGGGTACTTCAAAAATATGACAGAGTCTGCCTCCGTAGCAATTTTGCATTCCTATTTTTATTCGACCAACCCCGGGTTGTCCATGTGTCCGGGGGTATCCTGTGTTGAACGGAGGGTGAGTTTTTCATCGGACGTGCGCCTCCTTTTCCGACAGCATGTCTGGAACTGACTTCTAACGAACCGTAAACAATTCAAATCTGTACCGTCGTTCGCTCGGGTTCGGGGAAGATCGCACTTGTGAGGATTTGGCGAGGGGAGGGCGATAGGATGTGCGAATGTACGAAGTGACTAGCATCGCAGAGACCACTCCGGTGTAGGGAGCCACATACACAACTCGTGTCACTAGTCGAAACCATATTTGAACAGTAAAGGGAAAGTAATGATGGACCTGGTGTTTCGGAACAGTTACACAAATGAATCGAACCTGAAAAAATAAAAATACCTGGTTGCAAAAGTTACAACATCAACCGTCTTCTCGATTTTTAGACAATATTAATAGTCAATAGTCAGATACAAATTAATCCAGTTTTTGCTAGAAAAATGTCTTCGCTGCAAGGCTAAAAACGGTTCGAAAATAATCAGACCGAAGCTACATTTTAACGGCGTGACGGCCAGGCCCAGTATCTAGATACTGGACCTGGTAGAATAAATAACAGAAAGTAACCAGGTCCAAAAGTAATCAGGTCCAAAAGTAACCAGGTCCACAGAAAATTACACGGCGCGATTTTACCAAGTTCAGTATCTAGATACTGGACTTGGCAAAGTATACATAGAAAGTAACAAGATCCAAAAGTACTTAGGTCCACAGAAAAATACACGGCGTGACGGCCAGGTCCAGTATCTAGATACTAGACCTGGTAGAATAAATAACAGAAAGTTACCAGGTCCAAAAGTAACCAGTTCCAAAAGTAATCAGGTCCAAAAGTAACTAGGTCCACAGAAAATTACACGGCGCGACGGCCAGGTTCAGTATCTAGATACTGGACCTGGTAAAATATACATGGAAAGTAACCAGGTCCAAAAATAATCAGGTCTAAAAGAAACCAGGTCCACAGAAAATTACACAGCGAGACTATATATGCTTTCAAAATATATATAAAAAGTAACCAGGTCCAAAAGTAACCAGGTCCACAAAAATTACACGGCGCGGCGGCCAGGTAAAATATACACAGAAAGTAACCAGGTCCAGGGCTGCCTAGTACTTTGTGAGAGTAACAGAGAGGCACCAGGTACATTCACCAGACACCTAAGGGGAAAGACAGAGAGCTACGATATGTTAGAGACAGCATACCTTGGTTGAATTGTGGGAGATAAGCCTAAAATTTGAGAGTGAGAGAGCCCCCTCTCTCGGTACAATCTGGTCAAAAGTTGCCAGGTTTACGTTACTTTTTACAACAAACCAGATACCGGTCTGTTAAAAAAACGATTCTTTTACCATCGCTATATTTGAAGGTGGAATGTGCGGAAATAAATTTTACAATTAAAAAAACATACAGGTTCTTATCGAAATCGTACTCCGAAAATTATAAAAAGTGAATATTTCGTTAGTAATACATTTTCATTCCACCCAAGAATTCCACCCAAGTGTCGATAAAGAAACTCCTTTAGCGACCCTTCTTTCTCCGCATAATGAGCCGCTCGACGTTTGAAGTGCACTGGATCCTGTTGCAGGAGTCATCCTTACATTCATCCAACAAAAAAACATCCCCACCCGGCCGTAAAAAAAACCTATCCTTCTCTGTCAATGGCCCTCACCTCGGTGCGACTCGTCCGCCATGTTGGCCGGCTGCGGAACCTTCTCCCTAATGGGGTCGAAACCGGTTATTGCTGGGCAAATGGGCAGGCAGGCAAGACAGCTCGCCGTGAGGATGCCCTTAAAATTTTCTCTAGCACCCCGAATAAAGCGCACAAGAGAACAAACAAACAACAAAAAAGACATGGACTCACATGTTATTACCGGTAATGGCGCAGCCCCTGTTGTGACTTCGCCGGTTGGTCCGCCAGCACACCGGTCAAGAAAGAAATGTGCCACCGGAGAGTCGTTCTCTTCATCGCCACTGAACGGTGTGTGTCGCACGTCTGTGTGGACGTTGTGGAAAATTTGGAGAGAAAAAAAGGCGCTTCGAACTGGCGCCGGTGGTAGAATTCGGTCAATTAGATGGCTGGGCGCGTTTCGCGGCAGGAAGATGCGCGCTCGTAATAATGAGCGTAAAGTTTTACGCGTCAATCTTTGGGGGCGAGAAAATTGAATTTTTAAGGGCCGCTTTTCGTGCAGGCAGGACGCGATTAAAATCGCACAACCGCGCCCGCGCGTCTGAGTTTGGAGTGCTTGCGCGCGTACTTCGTTACCCTGCTGGACTTTGCAGAGTCCACTCAACGAAAGGAGCGCGAGCAACACACTAAAGCTGCACCTGTTGTTGCACGGTGCAGCCGAGAACCGTGAAACACCGAGCACAACCCACACCAACGGAGCGGGATCCTGCGACTTACACCATTAAAAGCAAAACGTAGCAAACATGGCGCGCGCACAACAATGGCGACGACAACGAACGATAATCCGCTGTACAAACGTCGCAAATTATCATTATTGTGACTGCTTCCCAGTTTTGTTCTCTTCTTTTTTTCTTGCTGGCGCCGTACCGGGGTAAGGACTTTCGGTAACTTTTGCACGTGTTTTTGCCCCGGGTGGAAGAAAAAAAAACACGGAAACCGGGGACGCAGCAGGTAAAAAGCCATAAAAAGGACCGAGTCGGAGTCGGTGCGATGGTGCATGATGTTTTATGTTGGTGCAAATCCGCACGCCAGTCACAATAAAACAGGGCGAAAAGATCGCCTCCCTGCTGGCGGCGTCGTACGGCAGCGCTGGAACACCACCATAAACCACGGAACCGGAACATCATCCTCCTCCTCCCAACGCGACGGAAGGACACGACGGACGAATTGAAATGTTTACATCCCCCGATACGAAATGGCTTCCGGGGAGGGGGAGGCTCGTGGACGATGATCTCGGATCTCCACCCGCTCGGGGAATCGAGGCCATAATTTTCGGTTTTCCAGCTCCCGGAGAAGAGAAAATTGCCGTGGGGGTTTTGCCATGGCCAAACCGAGAGGACACCAGCGTGAAAAAGGAAACCCACAGAGAGTGGGCGAAAAAAGAAGAACGTCACGCTACGCTGCTCCTTCACACAGGTTCGTTAGCAGTAAAACTGCATTTCGTAACTGTTCCACGTTCGAGTGTCGGGCAGGTCGGGGTCCTGTGTGGTTTGTGCGCCCCGGCACCCGGAGGTGCATTTTATAGTGGACGGCTGGTGCACGACGGCAAGTACGGATGTAACTCAGCTTCGGTGCTCCGCTGTAACCAACAATCAAATATCACCGATAATGCTATCAACTAGCCGCATCATTGTTATCCCGCATTAGCGAGAGCATAACCAAGCGCGTTTGGAAGATTACAACGTTGACCTGAAAGGAAATGTTTTCCCCTCTCTATCTTGTCGTATGATAGACGATTTGATTGTTTTTGTAATAGGTTTTATGGAAATAATAAAGTAAACAAACTTGAGAAGAGGATGGTTTTAGGTTTGAAGAACATTTATCCACTTAAGCACAATTTAGAACACCTTCATCCCTTTGTTATTTTTATAACGCTGCAAAAAGTTGTGAATATTGTAATGAATAAATATAGAATAATTCAAATTATTCTGATTAAATATATTTTAAACAAATTTTCGAACATAATTATGCATGGATCTGGCACATAAATCTAATAATAAGTCGCTTATTTAACATTTTGCTGAGCGGATTGCATACTTTCTGGCGGAAATTTCTATATCAGCCCAAAAGTATGCAATAGTCTTAGCAAACTGAATTGGTTGTTTAGTTTTAGGATATTCTCTGGGATCAGTATAATGATATATCGTACAATTTGTATTATACAGTTTATCCGTATATTATCTATAGTATATTATCCATCGTATATTATCCAGCTTTATTTCTAAAGCTGAGGTAAAATATGAAATGAATATATCCTTTCGAATGTATGACATGCCAATGCAATAATACAAACTGATTTGTATTACGCTACGATATATGACGATGTATTATGACGATGGCGTATACATTTTTTTTGTATGAAATGTTACGTTTGTTGATATTATGGTATTGATCCCACAGCATGACCTTACTGAAATATGTTTAATTTGTACAGTTGCGAGACAAACTAATACGCACTAATTTGAGTTAAAACTACCGCCCTAGAGAAAATGGTGCACTATGCAGCATTTTGCACAGAAAAACTCTTTATTAGTGCTTTATTAATGATTTGATAATTGCTCATGCCAGTTCCCCGTTTATTATTAGGTAATTATTACCTAATATTGGAAGCATAGCCAATAAACGCACCAATAAAATCATTGTACGAGGTTAAAAAAATATCCTTGAAGATCCTTGGATATTGGTTTTGTAGTAACATAAAAAATTAAATTATGTAAGAATCAACACAAATTTAATACGGCCAGGCCGTAATAAAAAAAATCAAACAAACAATCAACACAAATAAAGCGTTCGTAAAGAGATCTTCATCTAGATTACATACTTTCGGGCTGATCCAGCCAATATACGCCAAAATGTATGCAAACTGCATTCCATCGATGGTGTGCTGGCGAGTTTAACAAATATTCCGCGCATGAGTAAACGTGTTGTTTCACTATAAGCACTACACTAGCACGAAAAGGCCCCCATGTACACTTGTGCGCGTACTCCTCTGTGAACTCCTGCTGCTGCTAAGTGATTTACTTATCCTGGCCGCTCGAAAAGCTTCCAGCTGCTTAGTATCATTAAAAATGAAGCCCTGGCCGGAGATGCATTTGCTGCGGTTGCAGAGTATCACTTCTCTGCCGAACTTGGACCTTCCCAAAGCGTGCACCCCACGGGGTAAGTAGGGTTTAGCACACACTGCACACTAAGTACCCGCCCGGGACCCACCCGGAGATGATCATTCACCGTGTCCGAACAGTGCACGCGCAGTACGGACGCGGAAAGACGATCCAGACGAAACCATCCATTACTAATGGCCTCGGTGTGTGTTCCTATCTCCCGGTATGCCACACTCGCGCCTATTTCACTCTTCGTCGTAAATTCGAAAGCAGTTCCCGAAAGAGAACCCGAATTCGGACGGCCGTTCCGGGGATCATATTTTATTCATCCCTCGCGCGCGAGCACCTTGTCTTGCAAAACTAGCTGCCGGTTATAGTTGTTCGGTACAGCGGACTGTTTGAAAGGTTTTGCGTGGAATGAACCAACCGAAAAAAAACACCCATCCGAACTTCGAAAAAGAATGTAAAATCGGTGAGGAAGCGCCACAAGCAAAAAAAAAAAGGAACGTGGCATGGAACTGTCGAACGAGTGGAAAAATTCACCTCACTCATTTCCCCTGGGAAGGGAAAAAGGTGGGTGTAGGTAACGATTCCATGAGTTTTCCTTATCGATCGGCGGGCCGTGGCCGTGCTCATCGGGGCAGCATGCTGAAGCACGAAGGAAGCGCGAGCAAGCATAAAGAATGGAAATGGGAAAGCTTTTTGGACGATTTTTACTTTGGACGTGCATTATTCCGTACATCCTCTCTAATGCTCCCCTCCAAAAAAAAAACCCGAAACATTCTAACCTTTTTTTCCAAGAACAAGAACATGCCTGATATAGTCAACACAATAATGATACTTATTGAGGATAAAGTTTATACACCATAGACTTTATTATGGCATTAAAAACTATGGACAATACCAAAACAACAATTGTTTGGAGTTACCATTTTCTGTTCCAACGTTTTTAAGTATTTCTCATTCAACAAACGCGTTCAAAACTTGAAGTTCACGAGTTAGGTGGAGGTTAGGTTTCTCGAGCTAGTTGGCGAAATGAATTCTAACATATTGTTTAAACCAATGTTACTAGTTTTTCAAAATGGAGTGATCAAATAAGGTTGAACTGATGTTTTCTAAGCCGAGAATTCGGTAAATACATCAAATATGTTTAAAATTACATTTCAGGCTTTACCACACCTTTATTTTTTATATATTTATTGGTCAAAAAGGATACTCAATGTTCTAGTCGCAAACATTGAAAGTCGGTAGAGATATAGTGATAAGTATCTGTCCAGGATATAAAACCCGTCTGAAATCTGTCAAGGATGTCAAAGTCTGTCAGACACTCAAAATCTGACTAGGATCTCTAAATTTCCAACACCTAAGAAGCTCGCATACTTAAAATACAAGTCCATTAACAAATCTGCCACCCGCGAAAGGGCGCACACTTAACAAGATTGAGTTTCTTGTCAGTCGTTACCGAACGTGTTACACGCGCCCACCATCGTTGGCCGTTCTTTTCTCCTGCAGCGACTTCCTCAGAACACGACGTTGCGCAATCCTGTCACGAAAACTTCTAATGAGCTGCTCGTGAAAAGCGCCTCCAAGCAGAACGACATCGTTCCTGTCTATGATACCTCCCAGCTTGCCGCGCGTGCGATGTCTTTTGCATATCAATATGCATGCCGATCTAGCCGTTCTCGGTCAACCCTGCACGGCCACAGCCGTTTTCACCGCCAACGCCATGAAGTGCACAAAGTTCCTGCAATCGTATGTAAGCCAGCGCACGTGACCCGTATGTCCTGACAGTGCGACCATCCCGACAGTTGGTACAATTGATAGCGCCAGCTGGCATCCTGCTTGGGGAGTCAAACTTGGAGAAGCAAGTTTTATATACACCTCGAAGCGGATGAACGTGAAGGTTTTTGATTTGTAATAAATTATAAATTAAAAGAATCGAACCTCGTTGAAGAACTTCGTTGAAGAACTTCGAACTAGTAAGGCTTACGCGTTACGCGATACCCTCGTCAAACGTTCGATCCGGACTGTCACTAAGTAAACGTAACTTAACTTCGCAAAAGCCCCACCCGAAGACCCCGGATTGCAATGTTCTTGTTCTATTTTTTGTTGTTGTTTCTTTCCCCTCCCTTAGTTCTGGGAAACGACCGGCGAAACTCGGCCCAACTCAAATCGAGCGTTGTATGTTTTGGAGCGAAGTTTTAAAAAAGGCCAATCCATCCGCAACCACACGGCGGCACAGTTAGCAGGTCGGCGCGCGCTGCTGCACGCCTTAACCCTCGAGAACTTCCGACTGGCCCATGGCATCGTGTTTATTGTAGCCAGTTTCAAGCTTGACTTTCCTGCTGCCTTTGCACCACTTGCCCGGTTCACCCCATTCTCCCGTCCTGATAACTTTGGCACTTTAGCGCGTCGCCCACCTCGTCACTCGGCGCACATGTATAGCTCCAAATATTGATGATCGTCTTCGGTCGATTTCATCCTCTTATCTCTGTTCGCTATCCTTTATTCCGCCAAACCTCCGACGGGCTCGGGGTGGATTCCGTATTTCGATCACGTTCTTTCCGGATGCGGAAGGCGGGTCTTTTTTTCTTGCTTGGTGCGTTTGCACTTTTATTCAATTCGAGGGTAGTTTTCAAAGCGTTAATACGGGAGCTCAATAAAAAACGAAACCGTGCCCTGTTGGATCGGTGGGATCGTTTGTCTGACAGATTTTGCGAATGGACGCCCAGGCAAGCAGATAAGTTTTTGACAAATGTTTCAAGTGGTGTTAGAATTTAGTACGCATTATAGGATAAAACCCTCGTCGGAGCTCTCTCTC
>KZ068088.1:69608-81754 GCA_002091845.1 Anopheles cracens
ATTAGAGAGGATGTACGGAATAATGCACGTCCAAAGTAAAAATCGTCCAAAAAGCTTTCCCATTTCCATTCTTTATGCTTGCTCGCGCTTCCTTCGTGCTTCAGCATGCTGCCCCGATGAGCACGGCCACGGCCCGCCGATCGATAAGGAAAACTCATGGAATCGTTACCTACACCCACCTTTTTCCCTTCCCAGGGGAAATGAGTGAGGTGAATTTTTCCACTCGTTCGACAGTTCCATGCCACGTTCCTTTTTTTTTTTGCTTGTGGCGCTTCCTCACCGATTTTACATTCTTTTTCGAAGTTCGGATGGGTGTTTTTTTTCGGTTGGTTCATTCCACGCAAAACCTTTCAAACAGTCCGCTGTACCGAACAACTATAACCGGCAGCTAGTTTTGCAAGACAAGGTGCTCGCGCGCGAGGGATGAATAAAATATGATCCCCGGAACGGCCGTCCGAATTCGGGTTCTCTTTCGGGAACTGCTTTCGAATTTACGACGAAGAGTGAAATAGGCGCGAGTGTGGCATACCGGGAGATAGGAACACACACCGAGGCCATTAGTAATGGATGGTTTCGTCTGGATCGTCTTTCCGCGTCCGTACTGCGCGTGCACTGTTCGGACACGGTGAATGATCATCTCCGGGTGGGTCCCGGGCGGGTACTTAGTGTGCAGTGTGTGCTAAACCCTACTTACCCCGTGGGGTGCACGCTTTGGGAAGGTCCAAGTTCGGCAGAGAAGTGATACTCTGCAACCGCAGCAAATGCATCTCCGGCCAGGGCTTCATTTTTAATGATACTAAGCAGCTGGAAGCTTTTCGAGCGGCCAGGATAAGTAAATCACTTAGCAGCAGCAGGAGTTCACAGAGGAGTACGCGCACAAGTGTACATGGGGGCCTTTTCGTGCTAGTGTAGTGCTTATAGTGAAACAACACGTTTACTCATGCGCGGAATATTTGTTAAACTCGCCAGCACACCATCGATGGAATGCAGTTTGCATACATTTTGGCGTATATTGGCTGGATCAGCCCGAAAGTATGTAATCTAGATGAAGATCTCTTTACGAACGCTTTATTTGTGTTGATTGTTTGTTTGATTTTTTTTATTACGGCCTGGCCGTATTAAATTTGTGTTGATTCTTACATAATTTAATTTTTTATGTTACTACAAAACCAATATCCAAGGATCTTCAAGGATATTTTTTTAACCTCGTACAATGATTTTATTGGTGCGTTTATTGGCTATGCTTCCAATATTAGGTAATAATTACCTAATAATAAACGGGGAACTGGCATGAGCAATTATCAAATCATTAATAAAGCACTAATAAAGAGTTTTTCTGTGCAAAATGCTGCATAGTGCACCATTTTCTCTAGGGCGGTAGTTTTAACTCAAATTAGTGCGTATTAGTTTGTCTCGCAACTGTACAAATTAAACATATTTCAGTAAGGTCATGCTGTGGGATCAATACCATAATATCAACAAACGTAACATTTCATACAAAAAAAATGTATACGCCATCGTCATAATACATCGTCATATATCGTAGCGTAATACAAATCAGTTTGTATTATTGCATTGGCATGTCATACATTCGAAAGGATATATTCATTTCATATTTTACCTCAGCTTTAGAAATAAAGCTGGATAATATACGATGGATAATATACTATAGATAATATACGGATAAACTGTATAATACAAATTGTACGATATATCATTATACTGATCCCAGAGAATATCCTAAAACTAAACAACCAATTCAGTTTGCTAAGACTATTGCATACTTTTGGGCTGATATAGAAATTTCCGCCAGAAAGTATGCAATCCGCTCAGCAAAATGTTAAATAAGCGACTTATTATTAGATTTATGTGCCAGATCCATGCATAATTATGTTCGAAAATTTGTTTAAAATATATTTAATCAGAATAATTTGAATTATTCTATATTTATTCATTACAATATTCACAACTTTTTGCAGCGTTATAAAAATAACAAAGGGATGAAGGTGTTCTAAATTGTGCTTAAGTGGATAAATGTTCTTCAAACCTAAAACCATCCTCTTCTCAAGTTTGTTTACTTTATTATTTCCATAAAACCTATTACAAAAACAATCAAATCGTCTATCATACGACAAGATAGAGAGGGGAAAACATTTCCTTTCAGGTCAACGTTGTAATCTTCCAAACGCGCTTGGTTATGCTCTCGCTAATGCGGGATAACAATGATGCGGCTAGTTGATAGCATTATCGGTGATATTTGATTGTTGGTTACAGCGGAGCACCGAAGCTGAGTTACATCCGTACTTGCCGTCGTGCACCAGCCGTCCACTATAAAATGCACCTCCGGGTGCCGGGGCGCACAAACCACACAGGACCCCGACCTGCCCGACACTCGAACGTGGAACAGTTACGAAATGCAGTTTTACTGCTAACGAACCTGTGTGAAGGAGCAGCGTAGCGTGACGTTCTTCTTTTTTCGCCCACTCTCTGTGGGTTTCCTTTTTCACGCTGGTGTCCTCTCGGTTTGGCCATGGCAAAACCCCCACGGCAATTTTCTCTTCTCCGGGAGCTGGAAAACCGAAAATTATGGCCTCGATTCCCCGAGCGGGTGGAGATCCGAGATCATCGTCCACGAGCCTCCCCCTCCCCGGAAGCCATTTCGTATCGGGGGATGTAAACATTTCAATTCGTCCGTCGTGTCCTTCCGTCGCGTTGGGAGGAGGAGGATGATGTTCCGGTTCCGTGGTTTATGGTGGTGTTCCAGCGCTGCCGTACGACGCCGCCAGCAGGGAGGCGATCTTTTCGCCCTGTTTTATTGTGACTGGCGTGCGGATTTGCACCAACATAAAACATCATGCACCATCGCACCGACTCCGACTCGGTCCTTTTTATGGCTTTTTACCTGCTGCGTCCCCGGTTTCCGTGTTTTTTTTTCTTCCACCCGGGGCAAAAACACGTGCAAAAGTTACCGAAAGTCCTTACCCCGGTACGGCGCCAGCAAGAAAAAAAGAAGAGAACAAAACTGGGAAGCAGTCACAATAATGATAATTTGCGACGTTTGTACAGCGGATTATCGTTCGTTGTCGTCGCCATTGTTGTGCGCGCGCCATGTTTGCTACGTTTTGCTTTTAATGGTGTAAGTCGCAGGATCCCGCTCCGTTGGTGTGGGTTGTGCTCGGTGTTTCACGGTTCTCGGCTGCACCGTGCAACAACAGGTGCAGCTTTAGTGTGTTGCTCGCGCTCCTTTCGTTGAGTGGACTCTGCAAAGTCCAGCAGGGTAACGAAGTACGCGCGCAAGCACTCCAAACTCAGACGCGCGGGCGCGGTTGTGCGATTTTAATCGCGTCCTGCCTGCACGAAAAGCGGCCCTTAAAAATTCAATTTTCTCGCCCCCAAAGATTGACGCGTAAAACTTTACGCTCATTATTACGAGCGCGCATCTTCCTGCCGCGAAACGCGCCCAGCCATCTAATTGACCGAATTCTACCACCGGCGCCAGTTCGAAGCGCCTTTTTTTCTCTCCAAATTTTCCACAACGTCCACACAGACGTGCGACACACACCGTTCAGTGGCGATGAAGAGAACGACTCTCCGGTGGCACATTTCTTTCTTGACCGGTGTGCTGGCGGACCAACCGGCGAAGTCACAACAGGGGCTGCGCCATTACCGGTAATAACATGTGAGTCCATGTCTTTTTTGTTGTTTGTTTGTTCTCTTGTGCGCTTTATTCGGGGTGCTAGAGAAAATTTTAAGGGCATCCTCACGGCGAGCTGTCTTGCCTGCCTGCCCATTTGCCCAGCAATAACCGGTTTCGACCCCATTAGGGAGAAGGTTCCGCAGCCGGCCAACATGGCGGACGAGTCGCACCGAGGTGAGGGCCATTGACAGAGAAGGATAGGTTTTTTTTACGGCCGGGTGGGGATGTTTTTTTGTTGGATGAATGTAAGGATGACTCCTGCAACAGGATCCAGTGCACTTCAAACGTCGAGCGGCTCATTATGCGGAGAAAGAAGGGTCGCTAAAGGAGTTTCTTTATCGACACTTGGGTGGAATTCTTGGGTGGAATGAAAATGTATTACTAACGAAATATTCACTTTTTATAATTTTCGGAGTACGATTTCGATAAGAACCTGTATGTTTTTTTAATTGTAAAATTTATTTCCGCACATTCCACCTTCAAATATAGCGATGGTAAAAGAATCGTTTTTTTAACAGACCGGTATCTGGTTTGTTGTAAAAAGTAACGTAAACCTGGCAACTTTTGACCAGATTGTACCGAGAGAGGGGGCTCTCTCACTCTCAAATTTTAGGCTTATCTCCCACAATTCAACCAAGGTATGCTGTCTCTAACATATCGTAGCTCTCTGTCTTTCCCCTTAGGTGTCTGGTGAATGTACCTGGTGCCTCTCTGTTACTCTCACAAAGTACTAGGCAGCCCTGGACCTGGTTACTTTCTGTGTATATTTTACCTGGCCGCCGCGCCGTGTAATTTTTGTGGACCTGGTTACTTTTGGACCTGGTTACTTTTTATATATATTTTGAAAGCATATATAGTCTCGCTGTGTAATTTTCTGTGGACCTGGTTTCTTTTAGACCTGATTATTTTTGGACCTGGTTACTTTCCATGTATATTTTACCAGGTCCAGTATCTAGATACTGAACCTGGCCGTCGCGCCGTGTAATTTTCTGTGGACCTAGTTACTTTTGGACCTGATTACTTTTGGAACTGGTTACTTTTGGACCTGGTAACTTTCTGTTATTTATTCTACCAGGTCTAGTATCTAGATACTGGACCTGGCCGTCACGCCGTGTATTTTTCTGTGGACCTAAGTACTTTTGGATCTTGTTACTTTCTATGTATACTTTGCCAAGTCCAGTATCTAGATACTGAACTTGGTAAAATCGCGCCGTGTAATTTTCTGTGGACCTGGTTACTTTTGGACCTGATTACTTTTGGACCTGGTTACTTTCTGTTATTTATTCTACCAGGTCCAGTATCTAGATACTGGGCCTGGCCGTCACGCCGTTAAAATGTAGCTTCGGTCTGATTATTTTCGAACCGTTTTTAGCCTTGCAGCGAAGACATTTTTCTAGCAAAAACTGGATTAATTTGTATCTGACTATTGACTATTAATATTGTCTAAAAATCGAGAAGACGGTTGATGTTGTAACTTTTGCAACCAGGTATTTTTATTTTTTCAGGTTCGATTCATTTGTGTAACTGTTCCGAAACACCAGGTCCATCATTACTTTCCCTTTACTGTTCAAATATGGTTTCGACTAGTGACACGAGTTGTGTATGTGGCTCCCTACACCGGAGTGGTCTCTGCGATGCTAGTCACTTCGTACATTCGCACATCCTATCGCCCTCCCCTCGCCAAATCCTCACAAGTGCGATCTTCCCCGAACCCGAGCGAACGACGGTACAGATTTGAATTGTTTACGGTTCGTTAGAAGTCAGTTCCAGACATGCTGTCGGAAAAGGAGGCGCACGTCCGATGAAAAACTCACCCTCCGTTCAACACAGGATACCCCCGGACACATGGACAACCCGGGGTTGGTCGAATAAAAATAGGAATGCAAAATTGCTACGGAGGCAGACTCTGTCATATTTTTGAAGTACCCCGTTGGTAGTGTGCGCGCGGGGCCTGCACGGGAACCGTCAGACCCTCTCCCGGCCGTCATTGATTTCTTGTTACACCTCTTGACAGATTGTTTGCTTAGCCGTGCGAGCCGGTCGAGCTGTTCGAGTGGTTCGACTGTCAAGTGAGGGAAAATTATATTACCGCGTCCGCGACCGGTCGTCCTCCGGGCCGTCCTGCGGATGGGACAAGGTAGTGATAGCGCATAAATTGATCTATAGGTCACCGCATTTATGCTGGGAAGGATTGTGCGGAATTTTACACTGCCACCGAAGAACCGGCTTCATTCGCTGCGGGACATTTTTGACAGTGTTTGTTGATTGTGCCCGAGCAGCAAAGTGACGTTTTCTGGCTGTGGTCGGGCACTTTTTTCGCAGAATTTTCTGCACTGATTGGATTATGCATTATTTGGGGTTCAGTGTTTGCTTTAAGATTGTTTTTTTTTTTTCCTTCAAATTTAGAATAAGTATTGAGCAGCAAAATGTACATTCTGCTTATCTTTTCCATGTGGCTCTTTTGAATTTTGTATCGCATCTGAAATTGAATGAAATATGTTTGAAGCTGAGTTTTTAGCTACCCTGTCGATTTTCTTCACCATCCAGATAACTTATACTGAGTGCAGTATCACATCGATGTGATAGGTAGAAAGGTAGAAAATAAAAAATAAACATTCTCTAACATTCTTATTTAAAGCTTTATTCTACATACTTTTTTATATTAATAATCATGTTTTAAGCATTAAACGAAAACATGAAGAGATAGATGGAAATTATATTACACCAAGTAGTACTAGATAATAACAAAATACGTCTTTTGATGATTTTTTCACATTTTTACACACACTATTACTATTTTTCATCACCGTCAAAATCGCTCCCTGTAACATAAAAATACGAACCACATACGAAGAATCGCTTTTTTCGATACAAATAATCGTTTTTCAAAATTCGGTCAAAAATACAGGACCTTTTGGACGACCATGAATAATGTAGGCATATTTTTCAATCATTTTTTAATGTATTATGACTTCTTTTGTGCACTTTTTATGCTTAAAATTAATAATTATTTAAAAAAAATGAAAATTTACAGCATAATGGCAAAAACTTATTAAGCAACGGACAGTGCTTCTCTCAGAAATACTCTCTTACCGAGAATTTGAAGCCTCACAATGCTGTCAAAACTGCGACTCACACTTACGGACAATGAGAGATTAGTTTCCATCAACGTTAACGTTGAGAACATTTTGATCTCGTACTCGTTTTAGTTACAGCACGCTTCTCAGGAACAGGATGTTAAATTGCGTTCAGCAATGCTTCAATTACACGAATGGTTGGGCGCAGTATTGATACAAGAATAACTGAGGAAGTAAATTTCCTATTACCATGAAGCCATCTTCCCATAGGCGTAATATACCTTCAGCAGTTGGAGAATTGTCTTGTCTTCCCAGAAGGATATTCATCTGTCGGTCTGCAATCTGCTAGCAGCTCACTGAGGCGAATCCAGATCGTATTCTCCGTTTCATAATTAATTGTATTCCTACCGAAATGTCAAAATCATTACGCAACCGATGGCAGCAGTACCTGTTAATGCCCTATTCGAGGAAGGAAACGTTGTGCATGCATCTTCGATATTAGATTGTAGTGTTTGAATCATGCCCGACAAAGAACGAATATGTTTTAGCGAACCACTTAATATCTGCTTAAATTGTCTCACCCTACACGTGCTCTAACTGTAACGATCGTTCTCTCCATTAGTGTGGTCTCTTAATTCGTTCCACGCGTCGCGCAAACAAGAATTGTGTCTGAATCGAGAATTAATAGCATCGAACCGACAGCCGACGAATATCTCTGCGCACACCGTTGGTGAGGCGTGGATGTTCTGCTGCGAACCTATCTTACCACTTTCTTTCGCTGAACAGTGGGAAGAAGGGTCAAAGCGGCCCACGCACCAACCCAGCAGCAGCAGAAGAGTTAGCACAAGCATCGATGCTGGCAATTTCGACGCACCATCTCATTTAGTTTGACGCAAATTTGCGCAGCGTTCGGTTCGATGACTTTCGGTGGAATCGGTTCATTCTGTTCTGTAGCGCGCACAGGAGCAACACTTGACTGAAGCGTGTATTGGGGAATGTGAGTGAGCTCCAAACCCACGCTGCTACACGCGTTTGTAGCAATCGCTTTAATGAGGGGTTTATTTGGAATGCATACGTTAGTGGCACGTGGAACTGTGTTTCTTTTAATTACGTTTAAAATTCTTTCCACTTTACACATTCCTCCATCGAGTGTGTGCTCTCGTTTGCATGTCGTATCTGACTGTACAGTGCTTCCCATAATCATAGCGCAACTTGTTTCTTCGGGGATTTTGATAAAAATCAATATTCCAAATATATTATATGTTACATACAATATATGTTGACACCTGAACTAGGCCTTGTGGTGAAAACATCGTTATTTACTGCACACCTACCGCACACTATCGCCAACTAATGGGGTTAACACACCTTGACCTTAACCCAACCCGAAACCCACACAAGAAGCCCCACCAACCCTGGAGTGGTGAAAGTTTCTTCGCCAATATTGCCTTTACTGTGTGTGTCATTGACGGACGCTAAGAGTCAGGGCAGAGCGTGATTCATCGTGGGAAGAGATGTAGGCGCAAAACGAAAAAAAAGCAAATGGCAAAAAAACGAATTCCGCTCACATGCAACCTGACCAGTTCTTGTTGCGTTTGCTGTCGCACACGCAAACTCGCATCAAGTGCTGTTCGTCCAAAATCTGCGATGTTGAGAGCTTTTATTTGTGCGTTACGTCGACAACGGATCGGTTTAAAGCCACGGCTGAAACTGCCACCAGACGGCCGCGTTTCGTGCTTTCATGCATACGTCCCACATTCGCACACACGCACATACATACATGCCGTTGTGGTGAGTTGCAAATTTATCTCCCACGGTGCAAAGGCCACCAGAGTTTGATTGAATTCCCAACGCATTAGTCAAGGTGTGTCTCCAGGTCGTGCCTGTCTGTATATATGATCGCTTTCCGAACACATCAATCGCACAACATATATCAACACACACACACACAAGCACACACCAATCGAATAAATCTTTCGATCCAGGTGTCTTTTTCACATTCCTTTCGGACATCTCTCCCGGGCGGGCGTTTAACGTTTTTCAACACATCCGAGCGAGCGCGCTAAATTAATCATATTCAATCACAATTCGGTAGATTCGGTGCGGCGCTTTTTGTCGCTGCTGCGAATTTGGTGTCCACAACAACAAAAAAAACCTTTCGGAACGGCTTTCTGTTGACAAATTTGGCCGGCAGTCACGTTTATGTTATGGGCGTTTACCACCATAATTGACCGGGGACCTTTGCCGAACTGATGCCCGACGCGTTGTGGAGAAAACGGCTCTTTTTTTGTTTCTCGTACGCATGACAGTAATATATGGGTCAGGCTGTCTGACGACAATGCCTGCAACGTCCAGCGGTGTCGTAATTTCTCGGCTCGCTGGCTTCATTTCCTGCGCTGTTGCTTGTCGTGTCTTGTCATTTCTAGCGGTAGCTTCTGTCGTTGCTAGAGCTTTTGCTGTGAAGAAGACTACACTGCGTACGATATCTGTAGGGGCACCTTTAGCCGCTTCAAAATTGGTGTCCAGTTTCGTTAGAACCACTTCTGGGTTGAGAGTTCCGAAGAAGTGAACAATTGCTGTACATTTACGATTGCTTTATTAATCAGGATCTTCTTGATGGTCTAGTCTAGCTTTTGGTTCACGTGAATGCCACCAAATAATAATTTTCCAGCCATCAGGAACAGCACTTCTGAGCTATGTTTTGTTCGAGTATTGCCGTCTTTCGTCATAAATTCATCGCACTGGAATTAGACTTTCCATTAAATTTTGGACCAGGCCATCGTGCTATCCAATATGGGGGTTTTCATGGTATTTGAGCCAATTCCTAGTTTCCATGCTGATATGAACTGCTTACGCTTTTGCGAACTTTTCGTGCGAAAGGCAAAACTCCTGGTTCTAGCACTTTGACGCAGTTCTTGCTGTTCAAGTTTGACCAAACGAATGCTAGCTCGAGGTTTTCAGAAGAATGCAAAGCTGCTTGAAACATGCAAGATCGCCACCAAAAAAAATGACAGTAATGGAAGGTGAGATTTATAAATAATTATGTTTGCTTCAGCAAGTGTCTCTGTAGGAATTGGACGCAGTGTATGCGGATTAAATACACTTGTTTATGTCAGTCAGCAGTACATGCCGGTTCCGCCCACTGAGCGTCATTAGAGAATGTATTTTATTGATTTATTTTATACCTACCAACGCCCACCTTCGAAACACGAAAAAATATGTCCCTGTAAAGGATTTCCGCGTAATGAATGGAACGGATTAACCTCAGCGAATTAATGATAAGTGCGGGCTAATTAGTATCTGCCGGTGTAATCCGTGCTCCGTCAAAAGCTGGCTGTAATAACTCACAGCACAATAGACCACGATTGGTGTGGCCGCTGAACGTGTTTCTGTGATAAATCAGGCCGGTTGTCAGGCCTTCCAGCGGCGAAAGTTTAACATTTTCGCCACGCCACAGACAATCGATCCGCGTCACGTCTAAACGGACCTTCTTCTCCCATCAGCGAAAGTTGTGACATCGAGACACTATGCCGAACTCATGCCACCACGACCGATGGGTCGCGGAAAAATGATCGGCTTGAAAAATTAATGACCGATGTAGGGAAGCTCCCGACTTATTAATGGAATTTATAATTAACTAAGAGACTTCGGATCCCGCGTTTCGGATGGGTGAGTTTCATCCTTTCTGCCTATTCAATAAAACTACTCCCGCGCCCGGTGTTCCCCACCGGGAGCAGAAGTGTTTAACTGCTTCGGGTTGCGGTGATGTTGCCGAACGGAGCGTCGAAGTGCGTGGGGAGGGAGCCACCGTGTGGAGGGGATAGTATTTTAAACTCGTTTGGGCCCGGGCCCGATCTAGATTGAGTAATTAATTATCCCGCACCGTAGCGGGGACGGGCCCCGGGAGCAACCTTTCGACTTTTTGGACACTTGCAAATCCAAAAACTACTGTCATGCCGCTGTCACCAGACGGCAAGATTGCAAGGGGGTGGAGTCGTGCACTCAAAGGGAAAGCAATTAAGGAGATGGACAGCACGACGGGGGATCCTTGCGCTTCGTGTCACAGTGGGTCCCAAATTGGAAAATGTTTCACCCGAGTTCTAGGCCGTGCGTGGGGATGTCCCTAGTTCTGGAAGAGAAACGCAAAAATAATATCAAGCAGACCCAGCAGAAACTCTCGCCGGGAACGTTCTGTGGGCTCTTGCTCACTCTTGCTCGGCCGCTGCAAGCTGTATGGGTGATGGTGTGTCTGGTTGGACGTTTGAGTTTAATTAATTATGAATGGTCTTCATCGTTGTCGCCATCGTCATAATGGTGGCCGCATGAAGGGGGAGTTGGGGGGAAGGAAGGGGGTCCACCCCCCTTTTCGGCACCCTCTCTCCCCCGGCCACAACCAACCAGAGGTTCACGTGGTTGAAAATTTACAATTCAAACACCAAAAATCCGAAAGGGTCGTCGCAATGTGGGCTAGGCTTGTCTTCGCTCTCTGCATCCTGGGCTTCGTAAGATATTCCATAAATATGTAACATCCACTTTTCAGTCCAAAGTACCGACCGGGTTCGCTCGCGTTTGTGTTTCGCGCACGCGAGGGTTCTAGATTCCGGGCAGCTGGTGCCACTGCTGCGTTGACCCCAGAATCCGAGAGTCATCTTATCACCATTATCGCGCTCATTTCCTCGTAAACTTTTCGTATCATTCCTCCCCGGTGCAGCCGGTTTCGTTTTCCATCTTCATCGTCATCATCATCATCACCGTTGCTCCGTATGTTATTATTGGCCCGGGTGTCATATGGAAATATTGGAATTTTGCGATGCGGGATTCGGGCGACGCCGGAGACGGGAACGAAATTTTAGATGATGTTTAAAATTCGATCACTCATGTGAGCCATTTTTCTTTCCGCCTCTTTGCAGCGTCCGGAGCGTCATGCACAAATATCTCGAGAAGGAGAACGAGGTCAACTTCGACAAAATTTTCAACCAAGTACTAGGTGAGTTTTCGCGCGATTGCAGGTTTAGCTTATAGCACTTTTAACGTGCCACCACCGGGACGGATGGATGGCGCAGTCGGTAAGCGCGTTACTCGCCACACCGCCACAGAGTTTATGGGATCAAATCTCAACGAGGCTAAAGCCCAGTATATGGTGCAGATTCTCTCTGTTTCACATACATCATTCTGACTAGTGAAAAAAGATACCATTGCATTCTCGTTAGTATTCTCGCCTGCTGGCACGGAGATATCAAGAGACGTTGGTACTTCCATTTGTTACAACCGAAAGGCATAGAAAAAGAACTAGCAAGCTTCACACTCTTCTGTTACATCTCTTCTCCACTTGAGTGAGCGTCATTATTCAACGTCATTTGCTTTCGGTGCTA
>KZ068090.1:41943-58956 GCA_002091845.1 Anopheles cracens
AGCGCGTACCTGGGGGAGCCCGAATCGGTGTGTCTCGTTCGGCGACGCTCGTTTGGCGCCGATCTCGTCGACTCCACCTTTTCGGTGGGGAGGCGCGCACCACGCCAAGCGCACCGTTGATTATTCTTCGCCGTATTTCCTTACGGGGAAAAAGTGCGAGAAAAAAAAAGCGCACCTTCCCTTTCGACAGCGGTAACTCTCGCGGCAAAGCCCGACGAACACGGGTCCCGCTTTACACGTCCTGCTCTATCGCTCTCTCTCTCTCTCTCTCTCTCGCACGCTCGCCCTGTGTTCTTCTTCACTATCTCCCCGTCGTTCTGCTCGCTCTCCCTCGCTCCATTTCAGTCCCACCCGAAGCGCTCGCTTTATCATCGCAATATCCCTTTTTTTCCTCTGTTACACAGCCTTCCTTTCTGCTGTCGTGCTCGCTTATCGCGCGCATCGCTCCATCTTTGTTGCGCCGTATCTTGCTAAAGTCGAGCCAGCCACCTTACCGTTCGCTAAACCTTGCACTGCCCCGCTCGGAGGCATCTTTCGTGCCGCCCGTAGCCTGCCGGCAGGCGGTCGAAGCAGGAGGGCATAACGAGAATCCACTCCCCACGCACCGCTCAATCCTCGCAACGGCGAACGCCTCGCCAACACCGGTGAAGGGTGGATCCCGGTGGAACACACCTATAACACGGCACGGTGAGTATCTTAAACTTTACATCATAAACAAGCTATACAGCGCTAGATTCGCAACAAAGTGAGGCGACCATTTTTATGATGTACGGTGGGCCGGATCGAAGAAAGAAGGACGCTGTCCACACTCATGCGAACTTATCTGATGCGTTCAACTTCAGCTCAGAGTGTACCGATTACATAATTTTACACGGCAACACGGCTCGCTTAGCTGTCAAACGAAGGATTTCGTTTTGGTGCGCTGCGGGTTGCATACCTTTCTGGCGCAATTTGCGAACAGCGTGTTCGAGATCGTTTTGCACCGCGCACATTGCATACCTTTGGGCGTAATGAGTGAATTTGCGCCTGTAAGGTATGCAATGTGCTGGACGAGTGGGTTTTTAGGTATCTTTGCTGCTCTTTTTGCAGCGTTTAGCAAATATTTTATTTTTATTACATTTGTTTTATTTTCTACACAAGTTAGTAAGGCGGATTCTGTTGGTATCCAACTCAGGCATTAATAATTCAAATTTGAGTATTTTGAACAAGGTTATAGTGATGAATTCACTATAAATATCTCTCCGTAGCGCAGCTGGTTGGCTCCTTTGGGCGTAATGAGTGAATTTGCGCCTGTAAGGTATGCAATGTGCTGGACGAGTGGGTTTTTAGGTATCTTTGCTGCTCTTTTTGCAGCGTTTAGCAAATATTTTATTTTTATTACATTTGTTTTATTTTCTACACAAGTTAGTAAGGCGGATTCTGTTGGTATCCAACTCAGGCATTAATAATTCAAATTTGAGTATTTTGAACAAGGTTATAGTGATGAATTCACTATAAATATCTGTCCGTAGCTCTGCTGGTTGGCTCCTTTGGGCGTAATGAGTGAATTTGCGCCTGTAAGGTATGCAATGTGCTGGACGAGTGGGTTTTTCAGCATCTTTGCTGCTCTTTTTGAACCGTTTAGCAAATATTTTATTTTTATTATATTTGTTTTATTTTCTACACAAGTTAGTAAGGTGCATCCTGTTGGTATCCAACTCAGGCATTAATAATTCAATTTTGAGTATTTTGAACAAGGTTATAGTGATGAATCTTTTTGCAGCGTTTAGCAAATATTTTATTTTTATTACATTTGTTTTATTTTCTACACAAGTTAGTAAGGCGGATTCTGTTGGTATCCAACTCAGGCATTAATAATTCAAATTTGAGTATTTTGAACAAGGTTATAGTGATGAATTCACTATAAATATCTCTCCGTAGCGCAGCTGGTTGGCTCCTTTGGGCGTAATGAGTGAATTTGCGCCTGTAAGGTATGCAATGTGCTGGACGAGTGGGTTTTTAGGTATCTTTGCTGCTCTTTTTGCAGCGTTTAGCAAATATTTTATTTTTATTACATTTGTTTTATTTTCTACACAAGTTAGTAAGGCGGATTCTGTTGGTATCCAACTCAGGCATTAATAATTCAAATTTGAGTATTTTGAACAAGGTTATAGTGATGAATTCACTATAAATATCTCTCCGTAGCGCAGCTGGTTGGCTCCTTTGGGCGTAATGAGTGAATTTGCGCCTGTAAGGTATGCAATGTGCTGGACGAGTGGGTTTTTAGGTATCTTTGCTGCTCTTTTTGCAGCGTTTAGCAAATATTTTATTTTTATTACATTTGTTTTATTTTCTACACAAGTTAGTAAGGCGGATTCTGTTGGTATCCAACTCAGGCATTAATAATTCAAATTTGAGTATTTTGAACAAGGTTATAGTGATGAATTCACTATAAATATCTCTCCGTAGCGCAGCTGGTTGGCTCCTTTGGGCGTAATGAGTGAATTTGCGCCTGTAAGGTATGCAATGTGCTGGACGAGTGGGTTTTTAGGTATCTTTGCTGCTCTTTTTGCAGCGTTTAGCAAATATTTTATTTTTATTACATTTGTTTTATTTTCTACACAAGTTAGTAAGGCGGATTCTGTTGGTATCCAACTCAGGCATTAATAATTCAAATTTGAGTATTTTGAACAAGGTTATAGTGATGAATTCACTATAAATATCTGTCCGTAGCTCTGCTGGTTGGCTCCTTTGGGCGTAATGAGTGAATTTGCGCCTGTAAGGTATGCAATGTGCTGGACGAGTGGGTTTTTAGGTATCTTTGCTGCTCTTTTTGCAGCGTTTAGCAAATATTTTATTTTTATTACATTTGTTTTATTTTCTACACAAGTTAGTAAGGCGGATTCTGTTGGTATCCAACTCAGGCATTAATAATTCAAATTTGAGTATTTTGAACAAGGTTATAGTGATGAATTCACTATAAATATCTGTCCGTAGCTCTGCTGGTTGGCTCCTTTGGGCGTAATGAGTGAATTTGCGCCTGTAAGGTATGCAATGTGCTGGACGAGTGGGTTTTTAGGTATCTTTGCTGCTCTTTTTGCAGCGTTTAGCAAATATTTTATTTTTATTACATTTGTTTTATTTTCTACACAAGTTAGTAAGGCGGATTCTGTTGGTATCCAACTCAGGCATTAATAATTCAAATTTGAGTATTTTGAACAAGGTTATAGTGATGAATTCACTATAAATATCTGTCCGTAGCTCTGCTGGTTGGCTCCTTTGGGCGTAATGAGTGAATTTGCGCCTGTAAGGTATGCAATGTGCTGGACGAGTGGGTTTTTAGGTATCTTTGCTGCTCTTTTTGCAGCGTTTAGCAAATATTTTATTTTTATTACATTTGTTTTATTTTCTACACAAGTTAGTAAGGCGGATTCTGTTGGTATCCAACTCAGGCATTAATAATTCAAATTTGAGTATTTTGAACAAGGTTATAGTGATGAATTCACTATAAATATCTCTCCGTAGCGCAGCTGGTTGGCTCCTTTGGGCGTAATGAGTGAATTTGCGCCTGTAAGGTATGCAATGTGCTGGACGAGTGGGTTTTTAGGTATCTTTGCTGCTCTTTTTGCAGCGTTTAGCAAATATTTTATTTTTATTACATTTGTTTTATTTTCTACACAAGTTAGTAAGGCGGATTCTGTTGGTATCCAACTCAGGCATTAATAATTCAAATTTGAGTATTTTGAACAAGGTTATAGTGATGAATTCACTATAAATATCTGTCCGTAGCTCTGCTGGTTGGCTCCTTTGGGCGTAATGAGTGAATTTGCGCCTGTAAGGTATGCAATGTGCTGGACGAGTGGGTTTTTCAGCATCTTTGCTGCTCTTTTTGAACCGTTTAGCAAATATTTTATTTTTATTATATTTGTTTTATTTTCTACACAAGTTAGTAAGGTGCATCCTGTTGGTATCCAACTCAGGCATTAATAATTCAATTTTGAGTATTTTGAACAAGGTTATAGTGATGAATTCACTATAAATATCTCTCCGTAGCTCTGCTGGCTGGCTCCTTGCAGTAAATAAAAATAAATAACACACAAGAAATCCGCCCGAATATCGCAGCAACCGCAAAACAAAAGGAAAACTGCATCCCCATCAAGCGTAAACAGATATAGCGAGGTGGCGGCACCGAACTTAAAGCGCCATCGCCAGCGCCAGCTGGTCCGCATCTTTAAGCATCGCCACGGGGTCACCCCGATTGCGGATCATGTCCTTTAAAAAAGGGCAAACGCCTGTGGCGGAGCAAATGAGTGCGGCCCGAGCTGCTTTGCGTGTACGCGCCCGGCGGTCCACCACCGTGGGATTTCGCTTTCCAAAAAGGACACAAACGAAACGAAGTGCTGGGCGAGCCGGCTGGGGCGGGCGATCCCGTGTCGAGCAGCTCGGATGGAGCTGAGCGTTTGTGCGGTGTTCATTCGCGATCACCTGACCGGTGCCGGTGAGTGCCGACGGTGGAAACCCGACCCGAGGCACTCACCAGAACAGGGGGGGGTTTAGTGTTTTGCCTTTGTTTGCGCTGGCTGTATCTCTTCCTTGCTCGGCGGCTGGCGTCACGTGTCCGCTCGGTGCGTCGGTGCGCGTGCGCGCCCAACCGACCAATGCCCCGACCAATGCCCCAGCCCACGTGGTTCGCGTGGAAACATCCCTCCCACACACGCCCCGTCGAGTGCTATTGCTGACACTGTGGACTAGCGTCCGGTTGCGGGCCCAGGTTTCGGAATCGCACACGGAAATCGGCCTCGGAACCGGCCTTCCCCCCCACACACACACACACGCTCGCGCACAGTTTCGATAGACTTCGGGATGGGTCGATGAAAACGAAAATATAATCGTCGTCGGTTTGCGCTCCTCGGCTTCCATGCGGACGCCGTCTCTTCGCAACCTTCAAAAAAGTTGGCTCTCGATCGAACAAACGCTCCAGCGCCAAGGGCGTGGGAAATATCGAAAATGGAGCTTTAAATGCGTAAACCCTGCCCGCTACCCGCCGCCACAGCACGGGCCAGATGCAGTTTGTGGTTTGCGATCGATCACGGGCGAGACATTCTTGGGCGGCGGCAGCTTTAAACGCACGCGAGCTGCGTCTTCGCCGATCCGAGACCGCAGCGGCCGTGGCTGGCGAGCTGTTTAAGGTCCCTTTTCTTCTCCGAGCACAACCACTTTGCTGGAGACGGTGATGGGCGGGACACACTTGAGCGTACCGAAAGCATCGATAAAGCGGTTGCTGGGGTGCAGATTGCATACTGGTGGGCGCATACTTCACCGATCAGCCTGAAAGTATGCAGTGCTTCAACTGGTTTAGATGTTGTTAAGATTTTTTTTTAAATAGACATCTATTCAATGTATCCTAAATAACACGATTGGATAAATACCTTGCGTTATGCATACGTTTCAGGCTGAGTTGCCCGATTTTTCGCCTTTAAGTATGCAGCATTTTGTATTATTTTTGTATAGCACAATATTTTCAGACCAATTTGTTTATGTTGCTATATTTATTTCCAATTTATATTAATTTTCTTAAGCTACGTACATAAATAAAATAAATTTCTGTTAAATAAATCATTACCATTTATTTTGGTAGGCTTGTTTGGAAGGACACATATTGTGCAACAACTATTCCAATAAATAATTTAATTTTAGTTGCGTTACACTAACATTTATTTATTTATTTTATGCCTCGGACATTGCCGTACTTACTGTATGTAGACGTTGTTTACATTTATTTTTCAGGACACTTCTTCACACTGAATCGTCTTATATCGGGCTGGCTCGGTTGTTACACTCACACTTGGTGAGTGTTGCGTTAAAACTTTATATGTCCGGTGTGAAGAAACATATCTCGATGAACAAACAATGAGGAGGGGGGGGGGGGGGGGGAAACCACGCACTCCGTGGAGTGCGCGCGGAGTTCAGTCGAGTCAGTCAGTCAGTCAATCCAGGGGTGTAATTTATGGCCGTTTCGCAATGAATGAAATGAAAAATAATTTATTGCGCGTGCGAGATGCGCCCGACGGGGTGAGCGGAACACACATTTTTCTGTGCCTATATATATATATACATATACATCTGCGCCGGCCGTGTAGGTATTTGGCACGGCGTACTTTGTCTGCTGTTCGGGCGAGCCGGTCTCATAAATGTCAACAGTGCCCGAGACGGGCCGAAACGTTGGAATGGAAGCCTGCTTTGGCGAGGGGGCTATATATATATATACATATACATCTGCGCCGGCCGTGTAGGTATTTGGCACGGCGTACTTTGTCTGCTGTTCGGGCGAGCCGGTCTCATAAATGTCAACAGTGCCCGAGACGGGCCGAAACGTTGGAATGGAAGCCTGCTTTGGCGAGGGGGCATAAAGCGCTGGGGTGAGCGGAAACCGACTTGACCACTGGCCCGGACCACGTTTTATAGTCAGCGTCGGTCGATAGATCATTGTCGGAACGTCAGGCTCTCAGGAGCTTCTCGTCAGCGGAGCGATTAAAGCGGCGTAGGCGAGGTGGGCCTTTAAAGCCGTTTAAAATTGCTGCTCCGACTCCCGTGTGTGTGTGTGTGGGTCGACGTCCTCTTGGGGGACTTTTTTTCTCTCTCTCTCTGCTGCTCCGTCTCGTTCCCTCGCTTTCTTGAACGTGCTGCAACGTGCCGATTCGCATCACGGGGCACGAGCCACTAGCCACGAGTGGGTCGACGTCCTTGAGGTGTGCCGAGCAGTTGAAGTAATCGTAAAAATAGCTACAGTCATCGACGACCCAACGAACTCCGGCGACTGCTTCCCGCACCGTCAGAGGCCCCTTTTTAATGAAGCAAATGAAGCACCCTTGCGGCAAAACGAGCCGGGCTCCACTTCCCGACCTGAAGTCCTCACCGTTCCTGGTGCGTTCTTGCGGCACGCGGGCAGGGAGCTAAGCGATGGCTCAGGTTCGAGGATGTAATCATCACACGCCAACCGTGCGCGTCTCGTGTGTGGCTGTGTGCACACAAGTACCTTACCACCTCCTCGGGATGGGTCGATGAAAACGAAAATATAATCGTCGTCGGTTTGCGCTCCTCGGCTTCCATGCGGACGCCGTCTCTTCGCAACCTTCAAAAAAGTTGGCTCTCGATCGAACAAACGCTCCAGCGCCAAGGGCGTGGGAAATATCGAAAATGGAGCTTTAAATGCGTAAACCCTGCCCGCTACCCGCCGCCACAGCACGGGCCAGATGCAGTTTGTGGTTTGCGATCGATCACGGGCGAGACATTCTTGGGCGGCGGCAGCTTTAAACGCACGCGAGCTGCGTCTTCGCCGATCCGAGACCGCAGCGGCCGTGGCTGGCGAGCTGTTTAAGGTCCCTTTTCTTCTCCGAGCACAACCACTTTGCTGGAGACGGTGATGGGCGGGACACACTTGAGCGTACCGAAAGCATCGATAAAGCGGTTGCTGGGGTGCAGATTGCATACTGGTGGGCGCATACTTCACCGATCAGCCTGAAAGTATGCAGTGCTTCAACTGGTTTAGATGTTGTTAAGATTTTTTTTTAAATAGACATCTATTCAATGTATCCTAAATAACACGATTGGATAAATACCTTGCGTTATGCATACGTTTCAGGCTGAGTTGCCCGATTTTTCGCCTTTAAGTATGCAGCATTTTGTATTATTTTTGTATAGCACAATATTTTCAGACCAATTTGTTTATGTTGCTATATTTATTTCCAATTTATATTAATTTTCTTAAGCTACGTACATAAATAAAATAAATTTCTGTTAAATAAATCATTACCATTTATTTTGGTAGGCTTGTTTGGAAGGACACATATTGTGCAACAACTATTCCAATAAATAATTTAATTTTAGTTGCGTTACACTAACATTTATTTATTTATTTTATGCCTCGGACATTGCCGTACTTACTGTATGTAGACGTTGTTTACATTTATTTTTCAGGACACTTCTTCACACTGAATCGTCTTATATCGGGCTGGCTCGGTTGTTACACTCACACTTGGTGAGTGTTGCGTTAAAACTTTATATGTCCGGTGTGAAGAAACATATCTCGATGAACAAACAATGTGCTGCAAAACGTTTGCGCCTAAAAGTATGCCAAGGTATGAGGCAAAGTCCTGTAAAATACGCATTGCATACCTTCAGGCTGAATTAAGCTAACTTACGCCTAAAAGTATGCCTCGTTTCACACAATCTATCGCTAAAAGGCATTATTTTCGCTCTATTCGCACTATGAACAAAAAATTCGGTTATATTGATGTAAAAATTATTCGAATTTCGATATAACTCGAACATAAATGGAATAAATGTTATAAAAGCAAACATGAACATTTTATGTTGGTAGGTCTGTTCGGCAGGACAAACATTTTGGTTCAATATACGAATTAATGCATTAACTCCATTTGAGTTACATTAACATTGATGAGTGTTTTATCAAAAACTTTATGTGTCTTTATCAAACTTTTTCGATGGGTTTTGAACGGCACAGCAGCCAATTTTCTTCTAAATGTTTTGCATACTTTCCAGGCGAAGTGTGACAATTGCGCCTAAAAGTATACCAAAAACAGGAGACAACGTACCCAAAGCTGCCCGTTGCATACCTTTAGGCGGAATTAAGCAAACTAACGCCTAAAAGTATGCCTCGTTTCACACAATCTCCCACAGGAACGCTTTGGTTGTGTTACTCTTATAAATGCTCACCGTCGTCCATCGCAAAGATTTCAACCGCTTCCGGCATCCTTTTGCACCCACCGTCAACCGAGAACCCCGAAAAAACAATTAAGCAAACTAACGCCTAAAAGTATGCCTCGTTTCACACAATCTCCCACAGGAACGCTTTGGTTGTGTTACTCTTATAAATGCTCACCGTCGTCCATCGCAAAGATTTCAACCGCTTCCGGCATCCTTTTGCACCCACCGTCAACCGAGAACCCCGAAAAAACCCCCTATACATGTAGATGCGCTGCACAAAACTCCCGCACCGGTTGTGCCCCATAAACAAAACCAAAAAAAAAAGGAACTGTGTCAAAGGCAGTTTCGGCAAACGGAAGCGAAACGGAACGGAACAAGCGTAAATATGTGTAATGCGCCCGCCGAGCCCGCGAAGCAAACAAAATATAAACAAAATCGGAGACGCGAGACAGGGGGCTGAAAATCAAACCAAACAAATACGGCGACGTTTCGCTACCCCTGTCGTTAAAGCGAACGGCAGCAGGAGAGCCAAGAGCGAAGAGGGGGGGGGGGGGTGAGTATTTTGAACAAGGTTATAGTGATGAATTCACTATAAATATCTCTCCGTAGCTCTGCTGGCTGGCTCCTTGCAGTAAATAAAAATAAATAACACACAAGAAATCCGCCCGAATATCGCAGCAACCGCAAAACAAAAGGAAAACTGCATCCCCATCAAGCGTAAACAGATATAGCGAGGTGGCGGCACCGAACTTAAAGCGCCATCGCCAGCGCCAGCTGGTCCGCATCTTTAAGCATCGCCACGGGGTCACCCCGATTGCGGATCATGTCCTTTAAAAAAGGGCAAACGCCTGTGGCGGAGCAAATGAGTGCGGCCCGAGCTGCTTTGCGTGTACGCGCCCGGCGGTCCACCACCGTGGGATTTCGCTTTCCAAAAAGGACACAAACGAAACGAAGTGCTGGGCGAGCCGGCTGGGGCGGGCGATCCCGTGTCGAGCAGCTCGGATGGAGCTGAGCGTTTGTGCGGTGTTCATTCGCGATCACCTGACCGGTGCCGGTGAGTGCCGACGGTGGAAACCCGACCCGAGGCACTCACCAGAACAGGGGGGGGTTTAGTGTTTTGCCTTTGTTTGCGCTGGCTGTATCTCTTCCTTGCTCGGCGGCTGGCGTCACGTGTCCGCTCGGTGCGTCGGTGCGCGTGCGCGCCCAACCGACCAATGCCCCGACCAATGCCCCAGCCCACGTGGTTCGCGTGGAAACATCCCTCCCACACACGCCCCGTCGAGTGCTATTGCTGACACTGTGGACTAGCGTCCGGTTGCGGGCCCAGGTTTCGGAATCGCACACGGAAATCGGCCTCGGAACCGGCCTTCCCCCCCACACACACACACACGCTCGCGCACAGTTTCGATAGACTTCGGGATGGGTCGATGAAAACGAAAATATAATCGTCGTCGGTTTGCGCTCCTCGGCTTCCATGCGGACGCCGTCTCTTCGCAACCTTCAAAAAAGTTGGCTCTCGATCGAACAAACGCTCCAGCGCCAAGGGCGTGGGAAATATCGAAAATGGAGCTTTAAATGCGTAAACCCTGCCCGCTACCCGCCGCCACAGCACGGGCCAGATGCAGTTTGTGGTTTGCGATCGATCACGGGCGAGACATTCTTGGGCGGCGGCAGCTTTAAACGCACGCGAGCTGCGTCTTCGCCGATCCGAGACCGCAGCGGCCGTGGCTGGCGAGCTGTTTAAGGTCCCTTTTCTTCTCCGAGCACAACCACTTTGCTGGAGACGGTGATGGGCGGGACACACTTGAGCGTACCGAAAGCATCGATAAAGCGGTTGCTGGGGTGCAGATTGCATACTGATGGGCGCATACTTCACCGATCAGCCTGAAAGTATGCAGTGCTTCAACTGGTTTAGATGTTGTTAAGATTTTTTTTTAAATAGACATCTATTCAATGTATCCTAAATAACACGATTGGATAAATACCTTGCGTTATGCATACGTTTCAGGCTGAGTTGCCCGATTTTTCGCCTTTAAGTATGCAGCATTTTGTATTATTTTTGTATAGCACAATATTTTCAGACCAATTTGTTTATGTTGCTATATTTATTTCCAATTTATATTAATTTTCTTAAGCTACGTACATAAATAAAATAAATTTCTGTTAAATAAATCATTACCATTTATTTTGGTAGGCTTGTTTGGAAGGACACATATTGTGCAACAACTATTCCAATAAATAATTTAATTTTAGTTGCGTTACACTAACATTTATTTATTTATTTTATGCCTCGGACATTGCCGTACTTACTGTATGTAGACGTTGTTTACATTTATTTTTCAGGACACTTCTTCACACTGAATCGTCTTATATCGGGCTGGCTCGGTTGTTACACTCACACTTGGTGAGTGTTGCGTTAAAACTTTATATGTCCGGTGTGAAGAAACATATCTCGATGAACAAACAATGGGCTGCAAAACGTTTGCGCCTAAAAGTATGCCAGGGTATGAGACAAAGTCCTGAAAAATGCGCATTGCATACCTTCAGGCTAAATTAAGCTAACTCACGCCTAAAAGTATGCCTCGTTTCACACAATCTATCGCTAAAAGGCATTGAATTCGCTCTATTCGCACTATGAATAAAAAGTTCGGTTATATTGTTGTAAAAATTATTCGTATTTCGTTACAACTCGAACATAAATGGAATGAATGTTATTAAAGCAAACATGAACATTTCATGTTGGTAGGTCTGTTCGCAAGGACAAATATTTTAGTTCAATATACGAATTATTTCAATTTGAGTTACATTAACATTGATGAGTGTTTTATCAAAAACGTAATGTGTTTTTGTCAAACTTTTACAATGGGTTTTGAACGGCACAACAGCCAATTTTCTTCTAAATGTGTTGCATATTTTCATCTGCTCCTAAAAGTATGCTAACGGATGGGGAAATGTACACGAAACTATGCGTTGCATATATTCAGGCTGAATTAAGTTAAATATCGTCTAAAAGTGCCTCGTTTCACACAATCTACCGCAGGAACATTTTGTTCTCGCGCTATTTGTTAAATTGTCAGCTATGTTTATATAAAAATGATAATTTCAAAACGTTATTCAATAAAACATGAACATTTATTCGGGTAGATATGTTCAGAAGAACGAAAATGTTGGCTAAATATTTAAATTAATCAATTAATTTCATTACCGTAGCACTAACACTTGATATGTGTTTTATAAAAACTTTATGTGTTTTCATAAAACAATTCTTTTGATGTAGTTCATACATTGGCTCATCAGCCAATTTTCTTCTAAATGTTTTGCATACTTTCCAGGCGAAGTGTGACAATTGCGCCTAAAAGTATACCAAAAACAGGAGACAACGTACCCAAAGCTGCCCGTTGCATACCTTTAGGCGGAATTAAGCAAACTAACGCCTAAAAGTATGCCTCGTTTCACACAATCTATCGCTAAAAGGCATTGAATTCGCTCTATTCGCACTATGAATAAAAAGTTCGGTTATATTGTTGTAAAAATTATTCGTATTTCGTTACAACTCGAACATAAATGGAATGAATGTTATTAAAGCAAACATGAACATTTCATGTTGGTAGGTCTGTTCGCAAGGACAAATATTTTAGTTCAATATACGAATTATTTCAATTTGAGTTACATTAACATTGATGAGTGTTTTATCAAAAACGTAATGTGTTTTGTCGGAACGTCAGGCTCTCAGGAGCTTCTCGTCAGCGGAGCGATTAAAGCGGCGTAGGCGAGGTGGGCCTTTAAAGCCGTTTAAAATTGCTGCTCCGACTCCCGTGTGTGTGTGTGTGGGTCGACGTCCTCTTGGGGGACTTTTTTTCTCTCTCTCTCTCTCTGCTGCTCCGTCTCGTTCCCTCGCTTTCTTGAACGTGCTGCAACGTGCCGATTCGCATCACGGGGCACGAGCCACTAGCCACGAGTGGGTCGACGTCCTTGAGGTGTGCCGAGCAGTTGAAGTAATCGTAAAAATAGCTACAGTCATCGACGACCCAACGAACTCCGGCGACTGCTTCCCGCACCGTCAGAGGCCCCTTTTTAATGAAGCAAATGAAGCACCCTTGCGGCAAAACGAGCCGGGCTCCACTTCCCGACCTGAAGTCCTCACCGTTCGTGCGGCACGCGGGCAGGGAGCTAAGCGATGGCTCAGGTTCGAGGATGTAATCATCACACGCCAACCGTGCGCGTCTCGTGTGTAATAGGGTAATTATATTTAAACCGACAAGTGGATGGTTTTCGATACCCCACCCTTCGGCGGGGCGTCACGTTATCGTCACCATCGCGTATCCCTGCACGCATCCGTGCGGTGATGTCATTAAAATTCCCGTGCAATTAAGACATGAGACGTGGAGTGTGGAGTATCACTTACGACGCTAACGTGCGCTCGCTCCCACTCCAGGGCTTTGTGCACAGGTAAGCGCTTTCCCTCGGTCGGGAGCATGAACGATGTGATAATGTCGGTACCGCTCGGCTGCCTAAACCGACCCGGAAGCGCTTGGATGTACCCCGACTAGGGAGCAGAGCACTCGAGAATCGCGCCCCAGGAAGACACTGGGTTCAAAGCGCACTCCAATAGGGGTTAGTGATTGGTTTTTTTTCACGAAATTCGCCTTAAAATTGGTTGTTTCTTTGTTAAAGCATATTAGGCCCCGCGAAGTATGCAAACTTGTAAATAAAGTTTGGTATATTGCATACTTTGAGGCGCAAACTGGAGGCAGATCTAAAATAGAAATTGTTCATGATAGATTGCACATTTTTCGCCTACAAGTATGCAATCTGCACACAATTCTTCACTTAAAGCTGATTTGCTTTTTATCTTGCATATTTTTATGTTTATATAAAAGATAGAATTATAGAAAAAAAAACTTGAACCCATCCGAACGTGTCTAGATTCGATCCAAAACAATACTTTAGAGTGATTGGACAATACTCCAACTGTTTGCATATGAGTTATTAGAGAGCTCACTTTCCATAGGATTATGTTTGTAAGGCACGCCTTAATGTATGCAATTCATCTTCTATATCTTGCCAAAAAATCGGGCTTCGCTGTACAATTGATCTACCCACTTAGTGCATGCGCCTAAAGGTATGCAATGCAGTGTTTTCGCTCTGAAGGTAGAGCGATGGTATATGTGTAAATGCATGCGCCTAGAGGTAGGCAATGCAGTGTGCATATACTCGATTGGACTCGACTAATGTGCCGTTTCTCGAACGAAATAACAAAATATGACGTTATTGGTAAGAGCTGCATGAGTTTTACTGTTGTATATGTGTAAAGTATTTGTTTATTGTAACGAATGTGGCGTTAATTTAAGCTTTAAATGTGATGAAAACTTCAACCAGACCGAACTATTTCTGCTTTCTATCGTTCACGATGCCTATTATAAGGCCTTGAAATTTAGTATTTTTTATGTTTAGTTTAGAAAATCTTTCAACCCGTGAAAAAAATACTTGTGATACATATCAATGAAAACATTTTTCTTTTAATTGATCCACAGACGAAATCATTTTAAAATAATATTTTAAGCAGTTTTGTGAAGTATGGCTCATTAACAATGGGACAATCACTAATATATGGGCCGACATATGGATATATTGCTAAGCTTTGCTATATTTACAAAAAAATGTCCTTCGATAAGCATCGTAATTCAACTAGCTCTTTCAAAAATACACGTAACTTGAGTTATCGAACATCGAACAAACATGCCATTACACTTTCTTCAGAGTAAAGCACCGCATTGCATATCTTTAGGCGCATGCACCAAGTCAGGGTCAGGGCGATTGTAAAACAAAGCCAATTTATCCCTATCGCATCAGAGCGTTTCTAGATCCAATTTGAAATAAAAAAGAGCTCACTTTCAGTAGAAATAAGTTCATGTAGAGCACCTTAAAATATGCAATCCTTTCGCTAAAACTTGACCAAAAAAGCGTTTTGAGAGCAACAACAAAAAACCGTTCATCCCACCATATGGCATACTTTTCAGCATGATCATTTACGCCCGAAAGGTATGCAGCGCGCACGACGACGCCCGCAAAACCGCAGCTTCGTTTGCCTAATCGGTAAATATTTCCACACCCGGCTGTCGCGTGCGTGTCAGCACCGTGCCGCTGCATACATCCGGGCGCCCGCACACGGGAGACAAAAGAAAGTGCGTGCACTGCTGTAAACATGCCGTAAACGCAGCAAACCGTTGCGGCTGCGGCGCCTCGCACCGTCCGCCGTAATTACCGCGCCAGCCCGACCGAAGTTTACAAATACGTGGTCGAGAGCTAATTACGCACGGTTGGCGGGACCGGCCTCGGTCGAGTGTGTAACCGGAACGTTTTCTCGCTCGTGCTTGCGGTTGCGGAACAGTCGCAGCGCTTCGGTTCGGTTTGCGCCCGGAAAGGCCGCCCGATTGTGGCCGGTTGCGTTCGGCGTGCGCGGAAGGTGGAAAGCCAAGCGACAGAGGCAGCAGAGCAAAAAAAAACCCTCTCCCACCGGAAGAGAGAAGCGGAACGAATTTTGGGGATTGCTGCAAAATTGATTGTCGACCAGCGTGTCCCGGCTGCGTGGACATCGCCACGCACACGCGCACGGAACCCGGAAGAAATAGGCCACCCGTGACCGAGGTCGGTGTTTGCTTTGCTGCCCCGATGATAAAGGCAACCCCGGACCCGGCCGAGTTTAAGGTTAAGTCAGCGCCGCCGGGTGACGAGGCGCCACTAGCCACGTATGCCTGCCGCCCGGAATTTTTTTGGGCTAGATTTTAAGAAACATATTCAACTTTTTTATTCAACAGCAAATGTGTATATAGCGTTGATGTAGAGCGCATTGCATACTGGCAGGCGTTATTTTTACCAAAATCGCCTAAATGTATGCAATCTGCTCGAAAAATGCTCTTTTTACTTGCAGTCAACTTCAGTTAAAGTCCCTTTTTTCGTCCGTTTAATAAAAATTGGTGCAAAACAAAAACAAAAGTAACCCCATTTCAGCTTGTAGTACAATAGCCCTCCTAAGCATATTAATTTAAAAAAAATAATAATTTATAGACAGTAAATAGTCACGTTTGTATAGAAACTGTATAGAAACTAGCCCCGATTTCTATGGATGCAGAAATGTCCCTATATAAATATAACATACTTTTGCACATGTTTCTACCGCCGATGTTGGTCCATTTCTGTCCGGCCGGGCCCGTTCGTGCGTCCGTAAGGTGCGTCCTGCGACGGGCGAGACCCGAGCCAGCAAAACGGGCACGGATATCCTGTCGGGGCCAAAGGAGTGTCATCTTTTAATCTCTCTGCGTTCTGCGTTCTGTGCTGTGTGTGTGTGCGAAATTGATCTTCCCGGCAGCCGGGGGCGGGCGGGCACGTCTGTCGAGTGTGTGTGTGTGTTTCATAGTTCATTTTCACCCCAAGGGCCCCGGAGGGCTGCCGGATAATCCTTTGCCCGACGTTCCGCCGCATCGGGCGCCCTTCCGGTCCGGCGTGTCCTTGGGATCGCATCACCCGGTGCGACGATGGTGATTGCTCATCATCACCTCGGGAGAGCCTCGGGAGATGTATCGTGTGCTTACAGCGACTGACGGCGACTGGTGCCAGCGTGTAGTAGTAGTAGCAGTAGCAGGTGTTCCAGCTGCTTCCGGGCGACGGCGGCGCCAGCACGCACCGGAGAATAAACTTCAAATGCTGTCATTGTTTCAAGCGTCTGTCGAGCCCCAACCCAACGGAAGTCTCGGACTTCGCCAAGCGAGCTCCGGAAGAGGAGATTTTTCACCGGTACGCCAGACTTTACTGGGGGGGGGGAGGGCACCGGTCGTAAATCTTGTGCGTGGCCGACACCTTCTAAGTGCACAGTCGCCGCAGCAGCCACACGCCCTGAATCTTGACGACCACTTAAGGGTCCGCAAGGATTGCGGACAGGTTTTGAGCGAGCGTGTGTGTGTGTGTGTGGGGGGGAGGGCACCGGTCGTAAATCTTGTGCGTGGCCGACACCTTCTAAGTGCACAGTCGCCGCAGCAGCCACACGCCCTGAATCTTGACGACCACTTAAGGGTCCGCAAGGATTGCGGACAGGTTTTGAGCGAGCGTGTGTGTGTGTGTGCGTGTGCGGGAGCGTGCGAAACTTGGCCTGAGTTGAATATAAAGTTTTACGAGGAAGATAGCGTTTATTTCTTCGCTTAAGTGCGCAACTTTCAACGCTAATCTAGCGTTGCGCTGGTGAAAGGCAATACTTTGCCGCTTTTTTGTCTGAAGCGGCCGGGGCGTTGCTCGCGTTCGCTTAATCATCAT
>KZ068090.1:91224-101281 GCA_002091845.1 Anopheles cracens
GCTGTTGCTGCTGCTCCCTGCGATTAGCAGTGTATAAATTACTGCCTGTTAAGGTTCCGCGCGGAGGGAAGCGGGTGGAAAAGGGCTGGAAATAAGGGGGTTGGTGGGCGGGGGTTGGAAGGGGACGCGAAACGCGGCAGCATCGGTCATTCACATGTTGCTGTTGGTTTTATCGTCCGTGTCTCTTTTTTTATCCCCCCTTTGCAGATCACAGAACGTGTTTGCTGCGTGATTTCCTTGTTAATAGTATTGTATTTTTCTTGCTGTGTACTTAAAACCTCACTCTTGAACCGGCACTGGCCGTGTAACCGTGCCGTGAGAACAAAAACAAAACACCCCGCAAAGAGAAGAGAGTGGTGCATCTTTTGCCCGAAAAACGTTGACGTGAACAGAACTTAAAGTCAAGATAAAAATCTTCATTTTTAAAGAACAAAATAAGCCCACACACACATACAAAAGATGCTTCTCAGCCGAAATAAGTAATTGATGATTTTACCTTTGTTTCTATTGTTTATTCTGCTTCCCTCCTACCACTCCCGTCCCTGTTTTGCCTTACCGTATCGCATCCTTGTTCCCGAGAGTGCCCGCGGAGCGTTACGCGTGTCCTTACTAACACGGCTTCATGTGCTCGCCCTTCTCTCTTTCTCTCAGTCACGCCGGTCTATGTTTCTAATTAGTACAGTGTGTCTAGCAGGCGCAAAACGTTTTAACAGTCCGGGAAAACTAACCCTCCCCGTTCCCGTGCACGATCAGGGCGGAGGAATGTTTGCTCGCGGCTCGTGTAATATAGGCCTTGATCGATCGTTTTGTTTGCGATAAGAACAGGAACCGAAAAACAGCAGGTCCCCCCTCCCCCCTTCGCCACCCCATTAAGCTAAAAACTATCCACTAACAACGCCATCCAAAGCTAACACGCGAAAACGCCAAGACAAGCTCGCGCGGACCGGTCCATCTAATTGGTTTCTTTATTCTACTTCCCTGTTCACACCCCCCTCGCAGACTCGGCAGCATACGCCCGGCGAAGCATTTGAAGCTCGACAGCATGGATGCACCGGCGACGTCCGACATCGTCATCATCAATGGCAACTCCCATCCGGACCTGGCGAACCTGATTGCGAAGTAAGAGCACGGAGCGCGGGCAGAGCGAGCGGCGCCCGACCGAACCGAAGGTCGCCTCCGCGAGGGGGCCCCGTTTTGTCGTCGGTTTATCGATCAAACCCCCAGGCTGATTCGTTTCTTCTCTCTTTGCATTTGCCCGGCTCACACACACACACAATAACAGTCGGCTCGGGGTGGCGAACGGTGGCTGCGCCGTCTATCACAAAACCAATCGCGAAACGATGGTCGAGATCGGGGACTCCGTGCGCGGCAAGGACATCTACATCATTCAGACCGGCACAAAGTGAGTAGCGCACGAACGCTATCGGGTTCGCTGGCGGCACAAGCAAGCCCTTCCTGCCCGACAATCAGCGGCCGGTTCACGCCAGCCTACAAACAGCAATTGTCCACTTTCAATCAAGCGGTGCATAATAGGAGCTTTAGCGGATGGTCCGGTGCGTAAGAGCAAGATCTTACTCAACGCAAGTTGTGCGTTGAAAGCCAGAATTGGCAGCCCCAGACCTACTTGAGGTTGTTGTGCCAAGAAAGAAGACGATATATAGGGAGATCAACGATACGATCAATGCTTTGCATGGTGTTTCCTAGAGCAGCACATTCTATAGTGTTTCAAGCTGAATTTAATTTGTTTAAACATATTTTATTCAGTGTTCAATACTTTACAGGGCTATCAGCCTTGTATTATTCGCAAGATTAGGTTCGATCGTATCGTTTTGGGCTTAACACGGCAGGACCGGACTCCTAGCAAAGGAGTATCTAACCGGCTAAGGTGGTAAACATTAATCTAGTAAACAGCAAGTCGTGTGACTTGCTATCGTCATATTTTGAACGTCACTGTGTCACTGTGTAGAAGGATTCGACAGTGACTTCCTTTATAAACACTTTCAATTTGAAGCTTCTTATATTTAGTTTTTTTATGATTGAAGTATGATTGAAAAGTACGCAAATGTTGTTTTGCCAGGGTCATCTTACTGTATCAGTATTGGGCACTGTACAACATAAGTCAAATAGTACTTGAATGTAAACAGTACTAACAACCTAAACATAGCTTAAAAAAATGGTGAATATTTAGGAAGAAAAGCTCATTGAATTATGCGCTCTAGTATAGTTTTGTTATAAGAAAACACTAGTTAGATCTCTTTGAGATAAATGTATTATTCTCTAAAGAAAAGATGATAGAGATGTATAGAAACCATCCAAAACACAGGCCGATTATGGACATGATGGATATATCCTGTTCGCAATGGAAATTCATTAAAGGACCTATTATGAAACCCTAACGGAAGAGTCAAACGGAAATCACGAATATTCGGTGCACTGTACTTTCAAACGTAAATCAAAACTAAAAACCTAAACTAAAACTAAAAGAATAAGTTTTATGAAACAAACGACAACGACAAGTTTTACGAGTGCTCTAGCATTTGTCGGCCAACAAATTGTCGTCCTGACAAGCTGTCAAACAAAATTAGGTCGCGGTTACACCCAGCGGTAGCAAAAAATCCGTTTAATAGAGCACGAGTGCTCGCATTTGTCGGCCAACAAATTGTCGTCCTGACAAGCTGTCAAACAAAATTAGGTCGCGGTTACACCCAGCGGTAGCAAAAAATCCGTTTAATAGAGATTTACCGTAGCATGCAGGCTTTTAATGTTCATACACAACTATTTTGTGGAAATCTACAGCAAAATGCATACATTTTTACAACAATTGCATCCAAAATTCATCATCAGATAATTTTCACAACCAAGGTTCAACTTGAAAGGTGTGTCACATGCATGTTTTTTACCAAGATTGATAGCGCCAAGGTATGTCACCGACAAATACAACCAGATTTGTATGACGACAAATCACAGACTTTTCTAGAGCACCTTCATACAGCGTCATACGTTTGTTCTTGTCGTTTGTCTCATCAGACTTATTCTAGAGCAGCCCCTAAGCATTCTATGAACCTTGTCTCAATCGCTCAAGTTTGTAACAAGAGTTTCATAGCTGTCCCTTCAATAGGAATTTTGATTGTGAACAGAAAATGTCCAGTATGCATTTGTCGACGAACCCGTAAAGCCCTGTAACCACGGCAATATCCTACCCGGTACAAATAATGCAATCTCCTGCCCTCACCACCGCCGCAGAGACGTGAACAACAACATCATGGAGCTGCTGATCATGGCGTACGCGTGCAAGACGTCGTCGGCGAAGTCGATCGTCGGCGTCATACCGTACCTGCCGTACTCGAAGCAGTGCAAGATGCGCAAGCGGGGCTGCATCGTGTCGAAGCTGCTCGCGAAGATGATGTGCACGTCCGGGCTGTCCCACATCATCACGATGGACCTGCACCAGAAGGAGATCCAGGGCTTCTTCGACTGCCCGGTCGACAACCTGCGCGCGTCGCCGTTCCTGCTGCAGTACATCCAGGAGAGCATCCCGGACTACCGGAACTCGGTGATCGTCGCCCGCAACCCGGGCTCGGCGAAGAAGGCGACGTCGTACGCGGAGCGGCTCCGGCTCGGCATCGCCGTCATCCACGGCGAGCAGAAGGAGTCGGAGGCGGACGAGGTGGACGGCCGGAACTCGCCGCCGACGCTGCCGAAGTCGCGCACGATGGACGTGTCGGGCGGGGTGCCGATCCACCCGGCGAAGGAGAAGCCACCGATCAACGTCGTCGGCGACGTCGGCGGCCGGATCGCGATCATGGTCGACGACATGATCGACGACGTGCAGTCGTTCGTGGCGGCGGCCGAGGTGCTGAAGGACCGGGGCGCGTACAAGATCTACGTGCTCGCGACGCACGGCCTGCTCAGCCAGGACGCGCCCCGCCTCATCGAGGACTCGGCGATCGACGTCGTCGTCGTGACGAACACGATACCGCACGAGATCCAGAAGATGCAGTGTCACAAGATCAAGACGATCGATATCAGTATTCTGCTGGCGGAGGCGATCCGGCGCATACACAACAAGGAGTCGATGTCGTATCTGTTCAAGAACGTCACGACCTAAACATAGCTTAAAAAAATGGTGAATATTTAGGAAGAAAAGCTCATTGAATTATGCGCTCTAGTATAGTTTTGTTATAAGAAAACACTAGTTAGATCTCTTTGAGATAAATGTATTATTCTCTAAAGAAAAGATGATAGAGATGTATAGAAACCATCCAAAACACAGGCCGATTATGGACATGATGGATATATCCTGTTCGCAATGGAAATTCATTAAAGGACCTATTATGAAACCCTAACGGAAGAGTCAAACGGAAATCACGAATATTCGGTGCACTGTACTTTCAAACGTAAATCAAAACTAAAAACCTAAACTAAAACTAAAAGAATAAGTTTTATGAAACAAACGACAACGACAAGTTTTACGAGTGCTCTAGCATTTGTCGGCCAACAAATTGTCGTCCTGACAAGCTGTCAAACAAAATTAGGTCGCGGTTACACCCAGCGGTAGCAAAAAATCCGTTTAATAGAGCTTTACCGTAGCATGCAGGCTTTTAATGTTCATACAAAACTATTTTGTGGAAATCTACAGCAAAATGCATACATTTTTACAACAATTGTATCCAAAATTCGTCATCAGATAATTTTCACAACCAAGGCTCAACTTGAAAGGTGTGTCACATGCATGTTTTTTACCAAGATTGATAGCGCCAAGGTATGTCACCGACAAATACAACCAGATTTGTATGACGACAAATCACAGACTTTTCTAGAGCACCTTCATACAGCTTCATACGTTTGTTCTTGTCGTTTGTCTCATCAGACTTATTCTAGAGCAGCCCCTAAGCATTCTATGAACCTTGTCTCAATCGCTCAAGTTTGTAACAAGAGTTTCATAGCTGTCCCTTCAATAGGAATTTTGATTGTGAACAGAAAATGTCCAGTATGCGTTTGTCGACGAACCCGTAAAGCCCTGTAACCACGGCAATATCCTACCCGGTACAAATAATGCAATCTCCTGCCCTCACCACCCTCAATATGTCTGTTCCCTTGATTGTGTTTTTTACGTGTTTTCTAAACTTGTGTTATGAATTGTGTTTTTTTTCTTCGTTGTTCAAAGCGAGTTTGTCTCCCTTTTCATCGCCATGCGCATCGTCACCATCGCCTGGTTGTTGTACCGGCCGCTCGAGATCAACCGGACCGAGGTCGTGCCGCACAGGATCGTCTGCTCCAGGTCCATCCGGCCGCGGCTGCGGCCACAGATCGTGCTCGCCCGCACCAGCTGGTAGGACGGGTCCAGCCCCACCGAGCCGCCGATCTCGAGCTTGTCGTCCACGCGGACCCGTTCGCACTGGAAAGCCGTTTCGAAATAAGGAAGGTTGTGTTCGCGTCATGGTTTCACGAAATAGTTCCAGCTGCATACTTTCAGGCGACAGGAACTCCTCACGACTATTTTATCTTACAAGAAGTACCACAGGGCAAGCTTTGTCAATCTCAAGCGGCTCGATTTCTGTTTCACAGCCATTTTGAGCGCCGTTGTGCGATATGGTAGCGTTCCAGGCAAATTGCATACATTAAGGCGCAAAGTTTGCTCATTAGCCTCATGCTCGTACGCAATTGCGGTCGTTGCAGGTTGGTTTCTAGTTATCTGCGCTAATCCCGAAGGAAATTAGCCCGTAAGGACGTGGCAAAAGTCCATCTGTGAGCTCACTTCTATCTGTATTGTACTGTTATGGAGGTGTTGTGATCTGTGATACCTATACGAATCTTTTTCATACATCAACTATTTCCTGTTTGCTAAAATTTTCAAAGGAAAATCACTTCAACCAGCAAAACAAAACAAGCAAGCAGTCATAAAAGGATGTTGCTATGCATATAGCCTACCTTTAGGCGCAAAATATTTCTCCCACTACAAAGTATGCAATTCGTACCATTACCTTTCTCTGTTGTTTTGATTATCTCTGAGAACATATGTTAAATAAATTTGTTCAGAAAAAAACACTACTGTAATGCGAATTGCATACCTTAAGCTTGGTAAGTTAAGTTTGTTATGAAAGCACAATGTGTGCAATACGCCAACGCATCACATGTTCGTTTATAATTCATGTTTGCTGATACCAGAGGGAAAAATCGCTTTCATCCGCACCTCAAACCTAGCATACTTTTAGGCATAAAATTATTATCCAACCAGAAAGTATGCTTCATAAAATACACTTGTGCGAATCTCTTAAAATTCGTCTCAACCTCAATTTTGTATGCGTATTGCTAACTTTTAGGCGCGAAATTATTCTCCAACCAGCATGTATGCAATTCGTATCGACTTTCTTTATTTAACTGCTGCTCTGATTATCCCTGAGAAAAATATTTCGTAAAATTGTTCACAACAAACACTATTTCAATGCGAATTGCATACCTTAAGGTGTCAAAATTGCTTTGAAAGCGCAAAGTGTGAATCACTCACACATTACGTGCTTGTTTCTAGTTCATGTTTGCTAATCCCAAAGGGAAAATCGCTTTCATTTGCATCCTATAGCAAGCATACTTCTAGGCGTTGGGTAGCGACCCAAATAGATCCCCCCCCCATACCAAAATTGATACATCACTGGAAGCCAAGTTCGGCAAATGTATTGAAAATACTTACCATTCTTTCAGCAGCAATTAAAAATTGTCTTATGTAATTATTCTAATACTGATTAGCTTTTATCTAACTTAAAAAAACAATAATTTTCAATTTGAACTGCTTGACTGTCAAACGACTGTTCAAGTTCAGTTTCCAGTGATGTATCAATTTTGGTATGGGGGGGGGGATCTATTTGGGTCGCTACTCTTAAGGCGTGAAGTTTGCTAACAAAGCGCAAAGTTGTTTGGTAATCCTATGGCAAGCATACTTCTAGGCGTTGAATTCATGTCCGTCCAGCAAGTATGCAATTCGAACCATTTACTTTTTGCTTTCGGTTCGAATTGCATACTTTCTCTGAGAGAATAATTTCATAAAATTATTTTGAAAAAAAAAATATTTTAATGCGAATTGCATACCTTAGGGCGTGAAGTTTGCTAACAAAGCGCAAAGCTGTTTGCTAATCGCAAAGGTAAAAATCGCTTTCATTAGCATCCTATAGCAAGCATACTTCTAGGCGTTGAATTCATGTCCGTCCAGCAAGTATGCCATTCGAACCGTTTACTTTCTGCTTTCGCTACCGTTGTCGTTTTCTCTCAGAGAATAATTTCATAAAATTGTTTTGAAAAAAAATAATGCGAATTGCATACCTTAAGGCGTGAAGTTTGCTAACAAAGCGCAAAGCTGTTTGCTAATCGCAAAGGGAAAAATCGCTTTCACCAGCAACTTAAAACGAAGCATACTTTTAGGCGTAAAATGGTAGTTCAGTGCATACGGTATGCAATTCGCACATTCCCTGTTCAGCGAGGCTTCTCGATACGAAAAAAAGCCGCTGCCTACCTTTAGGCGCAACTGTTGCTTCCCAGCCGGAGCAGATTGCGCCCGCAAGGTAGGCACGGGTGCGCTGACACGAGCATGCGACGTAACAGCAGGTACTTACGTAACGGACGCTATCGTTGATTTCTCCCACCTCCTGGGCGATGACGGAGACGACGGCGGGAAACAGCGCGGTCAGGGTGCAGTTGCGGCGCTGGCCGTAGTTACGCAGCATGTAGTACGGGGCCAACCCTTCCGCCATGATGTTGCAGGCTGGTGTGTGTGTGTGAGAGGTGGCATTAGCAAACAGAGACAAAGCCCTGACCCCCGCCGGTACGTACGTTTCGGGTTGTGGTGGAAGCGCGCCGACAGGACGAAGGAGCCGCGCTCCGGGATGCGGTACTGGACGAGGGCCGCGTTCTGGCTCGACCGGAACACCCAGGCGCCGAGCATCCGGCGCCGGCACCCAGTGGCCGTGCTTCGAGGTCGACCGCACCGGCGGCAGCTTCACGTACGAGAACTCGCCCTCCTCGGACGTGACGTGCATGCAGTCTGCGGGAGTGCGGGGAGACGGTACCTGTCGTTAACCGGCTGTGCGGCTGTCACCAGCAGCAGCCCTCGAGCCCGAGCCGTGTCATGCTACCACGAGCACTCCGGGGCGTGAGCGTGACGGGCCGGCAGCGCTTGCAAGTGAAGTGCCGCTTCACGGAAAAGCTTTCTCGCAACAATTACCATCATCTCCATCAAACCATCTTGCCATCATGCCCATTGTGCCCTCGTCACAACCAATTCCAATGCCAGCCACGTTCGCGCGGGCGAAAAACCCTTCAAAACATCGAGCAAGTCGTGTCGCTTTGTGCCCGGACAGATGGGAGGCGGTTTGCGCCTGAAAGGTATGCAATCCGCACTCGCAAACGCATTGCTTCACGCGCCTTCGGATGAATCGCGCCAGTGAAACGTGCGCCCGGGAGCTGCCGTTGGCAGATTGACATTTTTGTGCCGATTCCGCCTATGCACCCAGCAGGTAGGCAACTCAGTGTATTTTTTTTTTTGTTTTGGCAAGTAGGACGTTTAAGAAGAATCTAGCAGAAAAGCCCTCGAAGTATGCAATGCGTATTGCATTTCAACCAAACCCAGCTGGAATGCGTTTGCCATGCACATTGCCTACAACTGGGATGATACAGTAATTATGGATTTTATACTATTTATCACTGGGTGCTTGCTATGCGCCCAGTAGGTAGGCAATTCATCGTAATCTTAGTTTCAGCAAGTAACACTGTTAAGACTGTTGCCAGGTGGCAGATTGACATTTTTGTGCCGATTCCGCGGCTTCTCTGCGCCCAACAGGTAGGCAATGGCGTGTAATATTTTAGTTGTGTAAACAGACTTTGAAGGAAAATGTAGCAGGGAAAGCCAACCAGCCTGTAAAGTATGCAATCCGCACTGCATTTCGAAGAAAGCCGGCTGGAATGCGTTCGCCCTGCACATCGCCTACTTCTGGGCTGATATAGCAATAGTGATTTTAACTCTGTTTCTCGCTGGGTGCTCTCAAAACGCTTGGGGCTGCTATGCGCCCAGTAGGTAGGCAATTCATCGTAATCTTAGTTTCAGCAAGTAACACTGTTAAGACTGTTGCCAGGAAAGCCAACCAGCCAGCAAAGTATTCTGGGCTGCAAATTGCCTACTTCTGGGCTGTTATAGCAACGTTGGAATTAACGCTATTTATCACTGGATGCGCTCAACACGCTTGGGGCTGCTATGCGCCCAGTAGATAGGATATTCAATGTAATCTTTTGTTTAATCAAGTAAGACTTTGAAGGAGAATCTAGAAGGAAAGCCAATCAGCCTGCAAAGTATGCAAACCACACTGTATTTCGAACGATTCCAGCTGGAAATCGCTCACCATGCACATTGCCTACTTCTGGGCTGATAAACTAGTAGTGGATTCATCGCTATTTTCCACTGGATGCTCTCAAAACGGTTGTTGTTGCTACGCGCCCAGTAGGTAGGCAATTCAGTGTGTAATCTTTTTTCAATAAGCAAGACTTTTAAGGCGAACCCAGCAGGAGAGCCAACCAGCTTGTAAAGTATGCAAACCGCACTGCATTTCCACAATGCAAATCACCTACCACTGGGCTGATGTAGCAAACTTGGATGAAACGCTCTCAAAACGCTTGAGGTTGCTTTGCGCCTAGTAGATAGGCAATTCCGTGTAATCTTTTGTTTAAACAAGTAAGACGTTGAAAAAGAATCTAGCAGGAAAGGCTATCAGCCTGCAAAGTATGCAATCCACACTGCATTTCGGCCAAACCGAACTGGAATGCGTTACGTCATGCACATTGCCTACTTCTGGGCTGATAAAGCAATTCTTAATTTCAGTCTACTCATCACTGGGTGCTCTCAAAACGTTTGGGGTTGCTATGCACCCAGCAGGTAGGCAACTCAGTGTATTTTTTTTTTTGTTTTGGCAAGTAGGACGTTTAAGAAGAATCTAGCAGAAAAGCCCTCGAAGTATGCAATGCGTATTGCATTTCAACCAAACCCAGCTGGAATGCGTTTGCCATGCACATTGCCTAC
>KZ068090.1:154850-164876 GCA_002091845.1 Anopheles cracens
GCCTAATTATGTAACGAATTTAATCACCTCCAGCCGGGTCCACACGCGTAGCGATTGGCACGGCACGATTGGCGTCGAAAGCAGCGAACGTTTGTGCAGAAAATGTCAAATTGCGGGAGCTGTCAGTCGCCTGTTTTGTTTACATTCGTTTTAACACCGCATAGCAAGTAAATATTGCCACCGGCAGTATCAATAAGATTTGGTTTCCTGTGCATTTATAACTGCAACACAATGTTTCTTTTGCTTAAGTTTTCTTGCCCTTTGACTTTCTGTCATGCAGTTATGGGGTTGCTGACATCCCACCTCTCGAGTGTCGCCAATCGCGCCGTGAAAATTGCGATCAGTGTGGAAACGGTTTCATCAGAAATGAAGGAACCCACACACCCCCATAAAAAACACCCTGCTACTCCCGGAGTTCCAGTTCCTGACCGCGCTCAGCGGCAAAGCGTTCCTGATGGCCAAGCTGGCCCTGCTGCTCGCCTCCATGAACGGGCTCAAACGGGTAAGCTAGCGCTGTGTAAGTACGTGGCGACGTTGCGTCCGCCGGCTTCAAGGACGCTGCTGGTTCGTGCGCCTTACTTCCCTTCCTTCCCGCAGGTTGCGTCCGCCGGCGTGCACTACGGGCTGTACCATGCCGTCGACCACCACCCCGCCCACCACCCACCGCCCAAGGACTCCCGGGGCGCAAGATAATGGGCATCCGAAAAACAGCAAGGTGTTTCCAAGCTGTCTTTGAGATGAGTTGCAATGTCCACGTCCAGTTTGAATGCTGACCGTTTGATCGTTGCGACGGTTGATTCCGCTGTGGTATCCTGCTAACCTCACTTACCTGATTACAGCGTTCCAAACCCGTTCTGTACCACAAAAGGCAGATCCGGTCCGTTCGATCGCGCCACTCCAGAAGCACTGACCACCTGGGTCACCCGTCTGGTGCGCATTCGTACCTCGTTCGGGACGATTGCACCCGGGTCGCAACCTGTCATTTGGTGCGCGAGCGCGCTCAGCCATACCGTCCGTAATTACGCGCCGGTTCGAACTCGGTCAGCCGGAACTATCGGCCGGCGGGCGCGGGATTATAAAACGCAGCCGGCAGTGGCTCGTCTCGTCGAGTAGCGCTTCGAGCACGCCACGATGATGTTCCAGCCGGTAAGGGTCGGTGCGTGCCTGGTGGCGCTTTTCGTACTGGCGGACGCGTCCACGCTCGTCCGGGAGTTGACGGTGGAGGCGGCCGATCTCGTCCGCGCCTGCTTGGGCCGGCCGTCGGTGCGCATCCGGTGGGAGTGCGTCAAGAACGAGAGCCTGACCGCGGTGCGGCAGCTGGCCGGGGCGCCCCGCATCGCCCTGCTCGGCGGCATCCATCTTGTCCGGGAGGAGACCGCCGCAGACGTTGGGTAAGAGTTTGGGTTCCGGGAGTCCTCTCTAGAACTTGTTGTAAACAAGTGTTCGTGGTGTACTCTTGCAGCGGTGCGGACGACGTTGGCAGGCGGGAAGGTAGCTCCTGGAGGGGTTCCGTGTTGGAGGCCCTGCGGCGTATGCTGCAGACGCACGCGCTGGAGATCGACCTGACGGGTCCCGGTGCTCCGGAGGTGAGTGCCCGCACCGTACTCTCCGTTCGCGTGGGCGATCAACACCCGGTCGCCGCAGCAGAAGGTAAGTGCACGGAGGGGCGCTGTTTCGTTCTGCTGCTGTCAACATCTTCCGCACGCTATCCAACCCAGGACGTCACCGGCGCCGCCAGCAGATGATCCCGATGATGATCTTCGGCGTCACCGTGTTCGGGATGTTCATGATCCCGATCGCGTTCCAGTTCCTGACCGCGCTCAGCGGCAAAGCGTTCCTGATGGCCAAGCTGGCCCTGCTGCTCGCCTCCATGAACGGGCTCAAACGGGTAAGCTAGCGCTGTGTAAGTACGTGGCGACGTTGCGTCCGCCGGCTTCAAGGACGCTGCTGGTTCGTGCGCCTTACCGCGTTCCAGTTCCTGACCGCGCTCAGCGGCAAAGCGTTCCTGATGGCCAAGCTGGCCCTGCTGCTCGCCTCCATGAACGGGCTCAAACGGGTAAGCTAGCGCTGTGTAAGTACGTGGCGACGTTGCGTCCGCCGGCTTCAAGGACGCTGCTGGTTCGTGCGCCTTACTTCCCTTCCTTCCCGCAGGTTGCGTCCGCCGGCGTGCACTACGGGCTGTACCATGCCGTCGACCACCACCCCGCCCACCACCCACCGCCCCCGTTCCACCAGCATCCCCCACTGCTGTACGAGCGGGCCGAGGGAGGCCCGTACGCGGAGGGTCCCCGGGCGGCCCCCACCAACACCGACGCCGGTCCGGTGGCGCCATCTAGCGACGCGCTCCAGCACGTAGTGGAGCGCTAGGCTCCTCGCTTCTCGCCGCCTAGTTGCACGCTATTTATTGAGGTTCCGCTTCCGCTTTTATCGCTTGTCGGCTAGGGTGGGGGCTTCCTCCACCTCCGCAACCAACAAAAAAAAAACCGCAAATATAGTGCATACAGACTCATTGTTCGGCGTTATGTTTGTCCATCGCCCGTCGGAGTCGCCATTTGGTCCGCTTCCGGGTGGAGCAATAAAACCCCGAAAACATTCCCTGCGTCGAGGCTCCGTCGTACGTCATAGTGGCGTGAAATCACACTTTTCCATTCCGGAGTCGTATGTTACGACTTTGTTTGTTTTGTGGGCTGCTCGCCAAGCTGTGCCTTTTGCGACGGGGAGGGCGCAGTGCGTTGGTGTGCGTAGGCGAGACGGAAGAAGGGCGCGAGAGCGCGTGAAAGACAGAGAGGAAGACGGTGGCTATTTCACATCGGAACAAATTGACCCAGTGCCACCGCGTGCCTCGCCTATCGCTGGCCTGCTCTGAGGAGTTAACTTGCTCGTTTCACTGCAAAGATTTAACTCACTTGTTGTTCGGTGTCGTCTTCCGAGACTTGAACCGATTTAAACCAATCTCCTTTCCGACTGTCTGGATGTCCCGTTCCTTATATCCTCAGTCTCTATACAAGCTTCCTCGCGTCATCTACGCGTTAGACCTCCACTCTATATCCCTAAAGGCCGCACCAGCTACACCCAGACTAACTCTTTTCTTACAGCGCTTTCGGTTTTTAGCGATGCCTATTGCCTGTTCGACTTCAACATTCCAACATCCTTGCTTCGTTAACGTCTCCGAAGCCACCGCATCTCCACAAGTGTTTTATAGAATGTTAATGTTATATAATCAACTCAAAAGACTTGGAACTTGAAACTAGTGTATCTTCTAGATACTTTCTAGATATCTTCGACTGCTTTCTATAGTGATTATAATTGATCATAGGACAAAGTTGTCGAGATCCTGATCTAGAGACAACGAAGTTTCTGGGTTGCTGATTCTGTTGAAGTTGCTGATTCTTTAAGACGGAACCACTATGATACATATGGCCCGTTTCTTGTCTGTCTTCGACAGCCTTCACTTCAACAGCCTCTCTCATATCTTCGACGTTGACTTCTCGCTATCCACTTTTCGTTCCCCGATCTCTTCAAGTAATTTCCACGGGCTTTCATTAGGAAGTAAGATAGTTTAAAGCGCGTACTGCAGTTGTTTACCAATTGCAAGCAAATAAACTGAGAACTGATAGACATCGCGCAGGATCTCTGGAATGTCCGAAGTTGCGGTGGCCCGGTACGCGCGGTAAGATCTTGCCTTGCTGCCCTGCCATCGGCCATCGGGCATTCCAAAAGCTCCAAAAAGCGGTCCATATGGTCTGGGGGAAGCAAATCAGCATCCGCTCACCTGGCGAACGTTGCTTTACGCTCGCTCGCTGGAAGAAAGTTTTCTCCTCCGCCCTTACGCAGCGCTCTCTTCGCACCGGGAGCCTTTCGGAGCGGTATGCAGCTCGCACATTCGAAACAAGCCATCGAGGAATGGAAGGAGCAGCAGGACCGAAAAAAAGCACCTGGCGAACGTTGCTTTACGCTCGCTCGCTGGAAGAAAGTTTTCTCCTCCGCCCTTACGCAGCGCTCTCTTCGCACCGGGAGCCTTTCGGAGCGGTATGCAGCTCGCACATTCGAAACAAGCCATCGAGGAATGGAAGGAGCAGCAGGACCGAAAAAAAGGGCATCCCCCTTCCCGCTTTGTCTCGCTCTCGCGCGCGCGCGCCATATGCTGGCCCGCCGGTGAGAGGTACGAGCGGGCGCACGGCAGCCGCGAAACGCAATCTCGCGAGCGCTTCCGGTGGGAGAAGGACGGCAAGCACGCCGGGCGCGCAACAAGGACACCCGCGTGCAGCGCCCGAGATGAGCGCGAGAGAGAGTGCGCACAAGGGCAGAGGGTTGGTGGGCGCCGGGACGTGTTGGGCCCGCACGCTTTAAAACGGGCCCTGCTCGCCGCCGGTGGGCCACAGTCGCAGAAATTGCCCCGACCGGATGTGCTCGCTGCGTGGCGCGTTCGAGTGGTGCGAGTGGTGACCGTTCTGGTGAAGCCAGCTATAGCCAGCAATCAACTCCGAACCGATCAACCGAGCAGCGTGCGGGTGGGCGGAAGGTGTCGATCGGTGGACCGGAACTGTGTGTGTGTGTGTGGTGCGTTTACCCGGAACACGTGTTGCCGGGAGAAAACCGTTGGAAGGCGTTTTGAAGCAGTTGGCGTTTGAAGTGCAACCCGCGAGGAGCAACGCCGCGAACCGTGTGAGTTATTGCGCGTTCGAAATGGGCGAAAACAGTGTTAGTAAGGTGTTCTGCTGGGCGGTGGGCATAACTTTTAGGCGCCAAAACAGCCGGAACGTATGCAAATCGGTGGAACGAAGCATGCATACTTCCGGGCGTGTTTTTGCGACCGAACGAGCCCCTGCAAGTCGGGCTTTCAGGGCTTGCCGGAAGATCCGCCCAAAACTAGCTCTAAACAGCGGTATGATTTAAACTACTTTACCGTCTTCCCACCAGCTAAGCGCCAGGACAACACAGGACCGGCAGGATCCACGGCAGCAGCAGCAGCAGCAGCAGCAGGATGGCCATGCGGGGTGCTCTGATGCTGTTCTTCCAGGTCCTGATCCTCTGCTTCCAGGCGAAGGTATGCCAACGTTTGGAGTCATTCGGGGTTGCACCAAAAATGTTGTAAACAAGTGTTCGTGGTGTACTCTTGCAGCGGTGCGGACGACGTTGGCAGGCGGGAAGGTAGCTCCTGGAGGGGTTCCGTGTTGGAGGCCCTGCGGCGTATGCTGCAGACGCACGCGCTGGAGATCGACCTGACGGGTCCCGGTGCTCCGGAGGTGAGTGCCCGCACCGTACTCTCCGTTCGCGTGGGCGATCAACACCCGGTCGCCGCAGCAGAAGGTAAGTGCACGGAGGGGCGCTGTTTCGTTCTGCTGCTGTCAACATCTTCCGCACGCTATCCAACCCAGGACGTCACCGGCGCCGCCAGCAGATGATCCCGATGATGATCTTCGGCGTCACCGTGTTCGGGATGTTCATGATCCCGATCGCGTTCCAGTTCCTGACCGCGCTCAGCGGCAAAGCGTTCCTGATGGCCAAGCTGGCCCTGCTGCTCGCCTCCATGAACGGGCTCAAACGGGTAAGCTAGCGCTGTGTAAGTACGTGGCGACGTTGCGTCCGCCGGCTTCAAGGACGCTGCTGGTTCGTGCGCCTTACTTCCCTTCCTTCCCGCAGGTTGCGTCCGCCGGCGTGCACTACGGGCTGTACCATGCCGTCGACCACCACCCCGCCCACCACCCACCGCCCCCGTTCCACCAGCATCCCCCACTGCTGTACGAGCGGGCCGAGGGAGGCCCGTACGCGGAGGGTCCCCGGGCGGCCCCCACCAACACCGACGCCGGTCCGGTGGCGCCATCTAGCGACGCGCTCCAGCACGTAGTGGAGCGCTAGGCTCCTCGCTTCTCGCCGCCTAGTTGCACGCTATTTATTGAGGTTCCGCTTCCGCTTTTATCGCTTGTCGGCTAGGGTGGGGGCTTCCTCCACCTCCGCAACCAACAAAAAAAAAAACCGCAAATATAGTGCATACAGACTCATTGTTCGGCGTTATGTTTGTCCATCGCCCGTCGGAGTCGCCATTTGGTCCGCTTCCGGGTGGAGCAATAAAACCCCGAAAACATTCCCTGCGTCGAGGCTCCGTCGTACGTCATAGTGGCGTGAAATCACACTTTTCCATTCCGGAGTCGTATGTTACGACTTTGTTTGTTTTGTGGGCTGCTCGCCAAGCTGTGCCTTTTGCGACGGGGAGGGCGCAGTGCGTTGGTGTGCGTAGGCGAGACGGAAGAAGGGTGCGAGAGCGCGTGAAAGACAGAGAGGAAGACGGTGGCTATTTCACATCGGAACAAATTGACCCAGTGCCACCGCGTGCCTCGCCTATCGCTGGCCTGCCTCCCGCTGCAATGGCCGACGCACATTGGTCATTTGGCGGGATGAATGTCCAAAAGTCAACTCTAGATAACGGATCAACCGAATATATTCTTTCCAAACCAGAGGATCAAACTAAGGATCTTGTAAGTATTCCCAGCACCATGCTGTCAAAGTCAGGATTTGTGAACTCTCGGACTTCAACTAATCAACTTTTAAACGCTCTAACTCCTAAACTACGCATCGGAACGCTATGTTTGGAACTGTTCTGGAAAGGTGATTTAATAGCCTTTGTACAATTGTAAATCCATTGAATCCATCGAAAGCTGGTGGGAAGAAATCTGACAAACTAACCAACGCGAAGAGTTTGTTGGAATGGATGACAGCGATGTGGAACAATTGCCTGTCCTGTATCCTTTAATTGCAAAGCTACAGTGCAAGTTGGTGAGAAGTACGTAGACTTCGCTGTCGAAAGCCAGGTCAGTTAAGATTCCAGATCATCGAATTGGTCTCGTTTCGATGGTCCGATGCGTACAGAAATCGGACGATTGATTTACTTTCTTTTTACTGTATTACACATTAACATAGGGATAATTATTGAAATACTTACATCACGTTTTGTTTGAGACGCTAGCTACAACATCTACTAACTGCTAACAAAAACTACAGGCTGTTACTTTAACCTTTATTTTAACCCTTATTTTCTTTATTTTCTTGATCAGCAATGCTTTCCCAGCAATAAGAGACGTTTACGTCCAGGAACAGCTTCTAACATAATAAAACGATAGCGCATGATAAAACAGAGATTGTCCGATAGCTTTACTTGACGGCAGTAAATCTGTTCGAGTTGTATGATGCCAAATTTACCTTTCATCGACTCCATCTTTGCATATGGTAACAAAAAGAAATGAGTGAAGCATTTCATGGTTTCATGATCAAGAATGGATGAAAAATGCTGTTCGTAAGCTAATCGTAAACTTAAAAAAAACCCCACCCTAGAGCTTTATCTCGAAATCTCACCCATTGTGCGACGTCAGCAAAACTTCTCCTGCCTCGGGTCGACTCTCGCACACCAACCGCTCAACAAGTGGCGGGTCCATTAAAAGTGATTGAACCTAATTCGCTTTCAGCAGCTTCCCTTTTCAATCGCTCTCTCTCTCTGTCTCTCTCTTTCTCGCTCTCTCGCCTTCAACATCCGTGCGCGCGGGGACGCGTTTAATTGCGAATTCTTTGCCAAACATTTATCATTACACCGGGTAGTGTGTGTAATACTATCGCCGCTTCATCTCGGGCTAGTGGCTCGCAGGTGGGCACGGTAGGCACGCTTCCAATCGGGATGTCCGGAGCGAGCTGGAAGCAGTTCCGATGGCTTGCAGCTCTGTCACCGATCGGGCAAAACGCACCGAATTGATTGAATCCTGGTGTTCTTCAATGTTTGGAGCACTCACCATTGGGAGGCGAATCGTTTGGCAACTCTTTTGGGAGTCGTTATAACCTAACTCGTTCCCGAACGAGTTACAAGCAGCCGTAGGGATCCGAGTCGACTTCGTTTAGCGACTTCCACTCACTCTGGCGGAATTCGGAACTCTGTAAACTCTGAGGAGTTAACTTGCTCGTTTCACTGCAAAGATTTAACTCACTTGTTGTTCGGTGTCGTCTTCCGAGACTTGAACCGATTTAAACCAATCTCCTTTCCGACTGTCTGGATGTCCCGTTCCTTATATCCTCAGTCTCTATACAAGCTTCCTCGCGTCATCTACGCGTTAGACCTCCACTCTATATCCCTAAAGGCCGCACCAGCTACACCCAGACTAACTCTTTTCTTACAGCGCTTTCGGTTTTTAGCGATGCCTATTGCCTGTTCGACTTCAACATTCCAACATCCTTGCTTCGTTAACGTCTCCGAAGCCACCGCATCTCCACAAGTGTTTTATAGAATGTTAATGTTATATAATCAACTCAAAAGACTTGGAACTTGAAACTAGTGTATCTTCTAGATACTTTCTAGATATCTTCGACTGCTTTCTATAGTGATTATAATTGATCATAGGACAAAGTTGTCGAGATCCTGATCTAGAGACAACGAAGTTTCTGGGTTGCTGATTCTGTTGAAGTTGCTGATTCTTTAAGACGGAACCACTATGATACATATGGCCCGTTTCTTGTCTGTCTTCGACAGCCTTCACTTCAACAGCCTCTCTCATATCTTCGACGTTGACTTCTCGCTATCCACTTTTCGTTCCCCGATCTCTTCAAGTAATTTCCACGGGCTTTCATTAGGAAGTAAGATAGTTTAAAGCGCGTACTGCAGTTGTTTACCAATTGCAAGCAAATAAACTGAGAACTGATAGACATCGCGCAGGATCTCTGGAATGTCCGAAGTTGCGGTGGCCCGGTACGCGCGGTAAGATCTTGCCGCCGTAAATGCCCCGCTGCCCTGCCATCGGCCATCGGACATTCCAAAAGCTCCAAAAAGCGGTCCATATGGTCTGGGGGAAGCAAATCAGCATCCGCTCACCTGGCGAACGTTGCTTTACGCTCGCTCGCTGGAAGAAAGTTTTCTCCTCCGCCCTTACGCAGCGCTCTCTTCGCACCGGGAGCCTTTCGGAGCGGTATGCAGCTCGCACATTCGAAACAAGCCATCGAGGAATGGAAGGAGCAGCAGGACCGAAAAAAAGGGCATCCCCCTTCCCGCTTTGTCTCGCTCTCGCGCGCGCGCGCCATATGCTGGCCCGCCGGTGAGAGGTACGAGCGGGCGCACGGCAGCCGCGAAACGCAATCTCGCGAGCGCTTCCGGTGGGAGAAGGACGGCAAGCACGCCGGGCGCGCAACAAGGACACCCGCGTGCAGCGCCCGAGATGAGCGCGAGAGAGAGTGCGCACAAGGGCAGAGGGTTGGTGGGCGCCGGGACGTGTTGGGCCCGCACGCTTTAAAACGGGCCCTGCTCGCCGCCGGTGGGCCACAGTCGCAGAAATTGCCCCGACCGGATGTGCTCGCTGCGTGGCGCGTTCGAGTGGTGCGAGTGGTGACCGTTCTGGTGAAGCCAGCTATAGCCAGCAATCAACTCCGAACCGATCAACCGAGCAGCGTGCGGGTGGGCGGAAGGTGTCGATCGGTGGACCGGAACTGTGTGTGTGTGTGTGGTGCGTTTACCCGGAACACGTGTTGCCGGGAGAAAACCGTTGGAAGGCGTTTTGAAGCAGTTGGCGTTTGAAGTGCAACCCGCCAGGAGCAACGCCGCGAACCGTGTGAGTTATTGCGCGTTCGAAATGGGCGAAAACAGTGTTAGTAAGGTGTTCTGCTGGGCGGTGGGCATAACTTTTAGGCGCCAAAACAGCCGGAACGTATGCAAATCGGTGGAACGAAGCATACATACTTCCGGGCGTGTTTTGCGACCGAACGAGCCCCTGCAAGTCGGGCTTTCAGGGCTTGCCGGAAGATCCGCCCAAAACTAGCTCTAAACAGCGGTATGATTTAACTTACTTTACCGTCTTCCCACCAGCTAAGCGCCAGGACAACACAGGACCGGCAGGATCCACGGCAGCAGCAGCAGCAGCAGCAGCAGGATGGCCATGCGGGGTGCTCTGATGCTGTTCTTCCAGGTCCTGATCCTCTGCTTCCAGGCGAAGGTATGCCAACGTTTGGAGTCATTCGGGGTTGCACCAAAAACAAAGAGAAAAAAACACCTGTTGCATG
>KZ068091.1:2403-14099 GCA_002091845.1 Anopheles cracens
GATTATAAAAAAACAACCGGCCGTTCCAAACCCCCGTGCCAGTGGCAGCTACCGCAGAAACGACAAAACAGGACAAAAAATACAACCACCAACATCTATTTATGCCCCGAGGCCGCCGGTTCCGCGCTGTGCTTCGACGATGATCATCCTATCAAATTAAAGTGTCCGCATACCGGCACAGCATAATTTTCTGTTTATCGAGTCATTTCGTTGTGTCACTGGTCCGGTTTGCGGATATATTTGTTCTCGCTTGTTGTGGACGCCACCTAGGCCACGTTCCAGCCAAGCCGACCGGATGTCCAGCGTGAAATTGTGCTGCAAGGATGTTCTAAACATGGCAAAAATGGGAGCACTGGTCTCGCAGCAACACCCACACATACAACCACACACAAAAAAAAACACTCCGTAGCACTCAAAGTGCGGCTGGAGTGAGTGCGTCAGCGTCAAATGAAGTTAGGAAACGAAAGGGAATATAAATGGAAAGGTAAACAAGTGGCTAAAAGAAGCAGCGACACTTTTGGGACAAAATACATCGATGATTGCCGCAGTCAGCCGGGGCAGCCACCGGCGCAGCAACCAGTAGTAGCTTGTGGCAGAAGCCTGGCAGGAAAAACACTCTCGTATTCAGGAGCAGGTACAGTGTCTCAAACAAACGAAGCATAATGAAAGTTAAATTACTTTTCCCCTTCCAGCCAGGCGGCTCATTCATGACTTACTGACATGTACGATCAGCAGGTACGGTGCTTGTAAAAATCTTAGAAGATAAACCGCTCCCTATGTTTCACGGCACCTGTTTCCGGTCCTTGCGTGAGTGCTACAGTATTAAGAAATAATAGATTGAATTAGGCTGCCAAGATGACTACCAGGTAGTTGCCCCTCCGAATGTTGCTCTTACCTGCTCGAGTCTTGCTGATGGATTCACCAAATAAAGATTTTTCTTGTATCTATTTCTTATCATCCCCAGTGTGACGTTTTTTGTGTGTTTAAATTTAAAAGAAATGAAATTCTTTCAACAGCTTTGTTCTTTTGATCTTTAGGCTCGAGGCCTTATGTTGCTTTTATAATTTACTGTGTGTATTTAAATTGCTGATGTATCTGAATGTATGTTTTTTTACATTGTACCAAACCAAAGTCTCACAAAGACAAACGCTTTACTGACGACCCCAGGACAAACGGAAGGCAAACAAAAAAAAAGACAGTGTGGGAACCATTTTGTATCCGTTTTTACGCTTCCCGTTTTCCGGGTTTTCCCGGTTACAGAAATATTTCGCTCTGTCGCCCATTTCCATTCCACTTTCCGTTCGTGCGGCTCGTAACTCGCAGGCGCACGATTTGCGAACCGTTTTTTTTCCTCCTAAAGCGCTTTCGGCTCAAGCGTTGATATCCGTTGCGGATGACGAAAATTGAGTTATATCTTCATTTTCTATCTATTAGAAAACTGTGGCTCTTGTGGTTTGTTTCAACTACCCACCCCGGTGCCGGTATCGGTTCATCCGACGGGAACGAACGTGTGGAAGCCGTCCATCGAGATGATGATGGTGATGGTGATGATGCTGTGCATGCTGAAAGTGGAGAGTGTAGTGGTGGAAGATATTTATACATAAATGAATCATGGCCAAGGAATGCCCTCCACTGACCAGAGGATTTTCCTTTCGCACTGCATGGATCGCACCCGATTTCGTTGAACTTTGCGAGGAAAACGCCCAATAGAAAGATGCTAGAATAGCGATACATACACATTTTTTCATCTCTCAGCTAGCATACGCTATGATGAACATGGGGAAAACAATGAAACAACAAAAAGGTGCACCTAATCTATATAATTTATTGGAAAAATGTTTAGAATACCTTTTTGGCGCATGATGCTTTTTATCATCTACCCAACGACAATAAGATCCAATATAATTTATTGGAAAAATGTTTAGAATACCTTTTTGGCGCATGATGCTTTTTATCATCTACCCAACGACAATAAGATCCTTTGGAAGAAACAATGAGCACAAAAAAAACACTCTCGTATTCAGGAGCAGGTACAGTGTCTCAAACAAACGAAGCATAATGAAAGTTAAATTACTTTTCCCCTTCCAACCAGGCGGCTCATTCATGACTTACTGACATATACGATCAGCAGGTACGGTGCTTGTAAAAATCTTAGAAGATAAACTGCTCCCTATGTTTCACGGCACCTGTTTCCGGTCCTTGCGTGAGAGCTACAGTATTAAGAAATAATAGATTGAATTAGGCTGCCAAGATGACTTCCAGGTAGTTGCCCCTCCGAATGTTGCTCTTACCTGCTCGAGTCTTGCTGATGGATTCACCAAATAAAGATTTTTCTTGTATCTATTTCTTATCATCCCCAGTGTGACGTTTTTTGTGTGTTTAAATTTAAAAGAAATGAAATTCTTTCAACAGCTTTGTTCTTTTGATCTTTAGGCTCGAGGCCTTATGTTGCTTTTATAATTTACTGTGTGTATTTAAATTGCTGATGTATCTGAATGTATGTTTTTTTACATTGTACCAAACCAAAGTCTCACAAAGACAAACGCTTTACTGACGACCCCAGGATTATAACCACTGGATGGACACTTCGCAATCAAACTGAACCACCCGCAACGAAACCTGTTTATAGAAAAACCAAACAATATTAAACTCGTGCAACTCACGCAATCTTATCACATTCCCAGAACCACTCCTATAATACAGCGAGTCTACAGCGGGGCATGGCAGATTAGGCGGCTATGCGCATAAACTTTAATGGATTGAAATTCTCTCCCAACACTGCTTCTCCCCCACAATGCGGAAAGCGCAGCCGTACAAGTCCGGCAGCTCAATAATATCAATCTAAACTGCCTCGTACACTCATCCATCCGGTCATCCAAGGCCCGGGGACGCCTATTTCACAGTAGGCTACCCTCGCAGGCCACCCCCATCAGTGTGGCCATCGCTCAGCATGAACGGTGTAAATTGATGCATATGATTTATAGGATTATGTGTCAAGCAGACTGTTGACTTCCATCACGCATATATTTGTTCACAAAACATCATTCCGTAGGTACTCAAGCCGATAGTTGCACGCAAAGGCTCACGGGAATCTTCATTTCATGTGATCCATCCTGTATCCCGGTTCCCGACCCGCTTCTGGCAAGCGGAGCGGAATAGTAAAAATAAATAAACAAAGCGCAGGAAGTTTGCCACCCGGTACCGAACCGGGGACGGGATGCGCTGGACAGGACATGTATATGGCGGTTGTTCCTGAATCTCCTGTCCACTCGCCCACCCAGCGCACGTCCGCACGGGGCAGTTGTGCACGTATCAACAGCAACACTTTGCCTGGCCGGAAAGCTTATTACCGCTTCACGTCCATACTCAGCTGCCCATGTTTCCGTTTCCTTCATCAATCATCGTCTAGTAAAGTCGGACCGAGAGCGTACCGAATCCATCTTGTCTCGATGAGTGAGAACATCCCCGAGCTTTCACTTCGCTTCCTTCGCATCGCACGCGTCGCACGTCGTGAACTCTGCATACCAGCGGTGAATCGATCTTTCAGACCGGCTGTGGTTATGACAGGCTCGACAGGTCCCATTCTTGCCCGAGGCGTCGTCCTTCCCGTGGACGCTAGTAGTGGACGAACGCGTCACCCAGGATTTGAGGCTGTCCTGCCGTACGAACGCAGCCGACTCGACCCGCTCGAAAGCCGGGGCTGGCTTTTCATAAGCACAATCCACAAAGATTATGGCAATCATTTAATGGAACGTTATTACGACACCTCACCGTATGGTTCCTGCCAGAGGAAGCTAATCCGCCGGGCACACTTCGGAGACACTCAACGATAAGATGACAGCAGCCCTGTTACCATGCGGTGCAATATGAAAAGTTTGCTATTGAAAAATGGCTTTCAAATCACGCGCATTGCATGGATTATATTAAAAACGCGTTTGTGAGCTTTGTTGTTGAAAATCTGTAGCGTACAAAGCAAAGCAGGGAAATATGCATGGAAAACTTAAACCACATAAAAATATCTTAGATAAATGTCAATAAATTAACTCTTAAACACAATTCCTATTTGCCCATATTTTTTGAACCCCTCAAATACAAAGAAAACATATTTCGGATCAAACTCACCTCGTAGCTGCAACGTGGAAAACATCGTTTGTAATGGTGTCGAAGAGGAAATCAAATTTCCACACCTTACCTGTCACCGGCAGTGTTTACTATTACCATTTGAAAGTGTTACGAAATAGATTTCCTTCTCGTTCAGGGATGTGGTTTGTTCACCCAAGCCCCGTGTGAAGCGTATTCGGGGAACGTTGGCTGTGGTTATGGCACCGAGAGCTTTCTCGTGTAAAATACACCCATCCCCGCCACTTGGGTGGCACCCGGTTCTCATGAACCTTGCACCATATATCGTTTACTAGTCGTAGTGGTGAATGTGGAATAAAATCCAATTAAAGCTACTTCCTTATGGTAGGATGAAGTTCATCGAGTCTGCGTCTGCGAACGGGGTCAAACCAAACACGGAAGCCATAAATACTGTTGCCATGGCTTTGATCTCGGGTTGGGTTATGCGTCCATCCTAGCAGCACTTAACACCTGCAACGGTAAGGCAGTTCTGTGGAACTATAAGTTAGCTACAGAATAAATTCCTGCACGTCAGGCTGCTTTAAGATGTCACGAGCGATACGGTGATTTGGCTTAGCTTCTAAATTGCTCTCTTAATTGATTGTCATGGCTTGAATTGGCTGTGCTGGCCATTTAATTAAACACAGTACAATGATCACTTGATTTTTATTGCAACACAATCATCTAGTGTCACAGCTATGAACAACTGTTTTGTTCATTATTTTAACATCTAACTCGTTGTAGGCGATGGATAGGCTAATATTTTATGCCAAGTTACACCTTGCATAAACATTTCACATCCGATTGCACATGGTCCAAAAAAAAGGCCACTGCAATGAGTTGTTATTTTGTTTCCAAATCATTTTTATCCCACACCTCCCGTAGTTGAAAATCGATTTTGAATGTAATGAGACATGATTACCAGTCCAATTGGCCCACTGCCGGGTTTGGTGCGGGGAAACGGATAAAATCCCCGCTGGAAGACTCCAGGTAATCAGTCCGACGGAAAGCATTATTGAAAGACGAGCCAACCACTTTTCTACGCGCTGCACCTGGTGGACCCTTCTGTCACAAAGAACAGTTTGCTGTGGCGAATGGCAAATCAAAGAAACGTAAAATGTTTACACTGCCGCTCTGCCAAAAAAAAAACGAAATCATTAATGAACAGAGTATGCGTGCTGACATATGGTTACCGCAAAAGGTGAGCAAAAACAATCTGTTCCTGTCTGTAGCCACCTGCTGGATATCTTGAAACCAAGAACAAAAGGTAACGATTGTTCCGGACTTTGGATGTAGTGCGTTCCCCTCCAAGGGTGTTTGAGTGTTTTCTAAAAGGAAGTAAAATAAATATGTGCTAAGGGGATAAAGGCGATACGATACGGCGTACAACTTTCGTCGATGTGTTTGATCGTGATCGTACAGGTTTATGTGAGCAAATCACTCACGAACAAACGATAAATTAAACGATCTCGTCAATACAATATGTAGAGTACGCACCTGATTACTTTAAATACTCTGAGTGAATGATCGCTTCCAGCACGTTATTTGGTGGCTGCGGAACGAATCGCATAATTTGCTCCAATGACGCCCCGTCGGGGCTCGTCTATAACCTTTCCTCCCCTTCTAGCACGGTGGCTTTCGATTTCATGCACGCACGCTGTATGTATTGGTTGGCTACTGAAGAAGCATTGGCTTGTATTAGTTTGCTCAAACAAAACGTCAAAGTAAAACCCCACCGCCATTTGAACTTGCATCTTCTTGCGCCGGTGAGACATAAACTTTGCATCTTTTTTTGCTGTGCTTCGGTTACCGTCTCCCACTCCAAGTCCGCCATACGGTGCAGGGTTGGTGGGGTTTTGGCCCTCTGCTTAAAATTGTTTCGGTTAGATACTCCAGTCCACTCGATCCGGCAGGCGACCCCTATCTCCTCCAGCTCAGTTCAGCCACAGAGCTGATTGATTGGTTCGGCGGTTGTTTTGAGTGGTGGAGTGATTTTTTACGCATTCGCGTCGTTCCTCGCGCCCAAATGCTCTTCACCTTCACCTTCGCAGTTGCCTCGAGAATATGATTGCGTTTGCTCGAGGGAAGTGTTTGGCTCATAGAGGCGGAATAAAGAAGAAAAAAAACATAGGAAATTGATCGCGGCTCGCACTCGGCATTGCCCTTCAATTTCGACCTAGAAGGCCTTTTCCCGGGAAGAGTTTGGGCGTACCAAAACCTTTGAGTTGTTTCCAATTGGCCCACTGCCGGGTTTGGTGCGGGGAAACGGATAAAATCCCCGCTGGAAGACTCCAGGTAATCAGTCCGACGGGAAGCATTATTGAAAGACGAGCCAACCACTTTTCTACGCGCTGCACCTGGTAGACCCTTCTGTCACAAAGAACAGTTTGCTGTGGCGAATGGCAAATCAAAGAAACGTAAAATGTTTACACTGCCGCTCTGCCTGCGAAGAAGTTGATCTGAACGCCAAAGTTGTCTTTTGTGACTGGATATCCTTCAAAGGGGACTTGGTGTACCCGGGAGTACTTTCCGCATGACCGACGTACACATCGCTGGAGCAAACACGAATACGCTCCACGAGGCTGCCACATGCTTACGGCCTGACATGCCCAGGACAGCACCGAGCACATGCTCCGGCACTCGGCTCTGATGGAAACTCTTTTCAACGAGAAACATCACAGAACAACGATAAGCCCGAGGGCAATCGCACCGGCAGCAATCGTTAACTAACGAAGTTCTCGTAGGTGCTTATCAGACGCCTCCTCACGGATGCTGCGACTGCTTTCATAATGGCAGCGGCGGCAATCCCATTAAGCGGTAAGACGACAGAACGCCCCAGTTACCGGAACGCGCAGCAAGGTGTAAAAAATTAACCACACGACACGCCAACACGCCACCACAATCAGGGCCACGGCTGATGGTAGCCGGATTTTCAAAGAATAAAACAGAATCTGTCTCTGCTTAGCGATGATTGAGTGAGCATGAGGTTGCGTTTCATTTGATCTTTGTTGATTGTGAAAAAATGCTCTATCTGTCTTTCGTAGATAATGTGTCCTAGGTGGTAAGCGCACATTTCTTCACGACGATCTCGTGTTTGCTTTAGTATTAAAGTGCTGGTATCGAGACAAGTGCACATTCATACAGAATGCGCAGTTTAGCAATGTGTTGATATGTTTGAAATGAATATACGCTTTATAGAAGGGTCTCCTTGAACCAGCGTTCAAGAAACTGTTACTATTATTGGAAATCTCGCTACAAGAGGGATATCTATAACTGTAGTTGGTAGTTGCATAGACAGCAATTCCAACTGGGTCGTTACTTTCTTGCAAGGAGTGTCTATCCTGCTAGGATGACACTAATAAATCAAGTCAATTTTACATTATCTGTAAGATACCAGTTTCGATCAGGAATGTTTAATATGAAAAATACTACAACAGCAAGTATATGAACGTTTTATTGACAAAAGGAGTTTGCTTCCTGTATTTACAGATTAAGCTCAAATTGTTATAAGACCTTTCTGTAGTCGTTTCTTTATGCATGCTATATGCACGAGAGATCAACAAACTTGCTTGCTCTGTACGAAATAAGCTGTAATTACATTACATCAATTAGAGAGCTTTTACTATACATTGACGCTAGAATATTTCAAATTCTGCATGAATCATTACATTTTGCATTACCGGCCGGTTTACAGGAGCGGGATGTGTAAGCAAGCAATCACATTACGCTTACTCCACTAGCCGCGGCTTGAAATGCTGATTCCTTGACATGCAAATATATAGCGCCCCCACCTCGTCAGCAGCTTTCATCCAATCAATCGGGCCGGATTCGTCGCGGTTTGCAGGAGGCGAGGTGAAAATGGCAAGCGCACCGCGAGCGTCCTGCGAACTTTTACTCAACTTCCATTATCCTGCTTCCTGTCCGCTGGTGCGCTGGTTTTAGAATTTAATCTCCTTCGTTGCGAATTAACGTTCTGCCCGGCCGAAAGCTGCGTGCTACGAGCGACGCTTCCTTCCAGTCCAGGACCAAACTTCAATTCTCCCTTCCCCCCCCTCGCCTCCCCTCCCTTACACCACGCACTCGTCCATACGGGAGGCGCAAGGAACGCGCAACGCGTTTGGCAGCTTCGGGTTGAGACCATGGCACGTTCGGAAGATTTGCGCCCTCGGATGAGCACATAAATCAAATGCCAACAATGGCCAACAGCGCAGGGTAGAGAAGGCGGAAGGTTGACGGTTGACCATTTGTGGATTTGGATAAACGATTCAGTTCCACTCGTTCGAATTCATGTGGTTTCGGAGGCAGTAACTGCCGGCTACCGAATCGGCGGGCACTCTGTCGAAGGCATTAAGAATGGTTTAATTGAATTTCCGGAGCGTTCCAATTCCCTGCGCAATGAAACGGAAACCCGATGGAGGGGGGGGGGGCGAGAAAACGCCATTCCGTCGCCAATCAACTTCGGCTGGTTAGAACAAACCCCAAACCTGCCAAAACTGCCAAAACCATCGATAACCATAAACATGCCGCTCGAGTTCGGGTGGGGTGGCGCTCGATACATTCTGGTTTTTGTTGTTTTGTTTTGTTTCGTTCCGCCCGCCATTGGCACATAATGATTTCCATTCGGTTCCTGAGCGTAACGAGGATATCATAACGGAAGCCCGGGACTCCCTCCCCGGACCGTTAAAAGGCAGCGGAGCGCGCAACAAGGCTCCGATTCGCGGTAATGATTTGCTCGTTTGTTCTCACGTTTTATAACAACAGCCCCGCGATCTCATTACGCGACTACAACGCGAAATAAGATATACAAAAAAGTGAAAACTGTAAATCAATACGGTGCGAGCGGCCGAATGGCAGGCTTGCAGATTTAACGAGCCATTATCGATTGAGGGTCGGCCCCGGTCAATGGGCGAAAATGGCTGAATTGAACCCAATAAACCAAGCCCGTGGCAATCGGGACGCTAAATAGACCGTGCGAATCCCTCTCCCCAACCCCTTCCAAACACGGTTCTGGACGCGAACGTGTTATCCGTGATGGATTGCGGCGGCCAGGATGGGACGGTTATTAATTGAGGGAAATTGAAAATTGGTTGAACTGGAAAAGCGAAATCGGCACATGCGATTATCATTTTCATTTATTCCACTCTAGTCATCCCTATCGGGACGGATCGGATTACAATTTCACAAGCCAGCAACGTTACATGACTTCGTAAGCCGCTTTGAAATAAGATCCTTGGGTCACTTGGCGTACTTGCGTGGGCTGTGGGAATGCTGTGTGCCGCATGGGCGATGCTCCAGTGTGAAAAAGTTCATCAATCATGTACGAACGCGTAATTTGTTGTATCACATCACGCTCGAATTCCTTCCTAGCGAGGTGCGGAGAACACGGAGGGGAAATCTTCATTAAGTTGGTGTAAAATAATGGGCAATTGAATCGCTGCAATGAATTATTTCATTGGATGTTTTTTCATCCTCCATTCGGAAACACCACACAGTAGGCGTGTGGCTCGAGCGCATCGCGCTTCAACCCCCGTTCGGCTGCGCAAAGTTTCGCCTCGGTGTTGGAAATACTTTGTACTAAATGATCCGGCGCCATCGGAAGCGGTGGAGTGTACTCGTGGAGGTATTTTATCGCAATTAATCAACCCCGACCAGCTCCGGGTGCCCTGCCGGTCTTTCGATCTTCCGCTGCCCAAACTATTACCCGCCGGCGCAATCTTTTTGCCATCCAATCTGTACCGATAATTTGCACGGTCCGCCTTCCCGTCCGTTGCACATGCATTTCTGTCGCTCGCGTCCACCAAACGGGGCGCACAGCGATCGGAATGAATAATAACATATGCCACTGCAAATTACTGCGAGCGGCTTCCCATCGTCCGGGGTCGCACGCGCTGTCGGGCGCGGTGGATGCGGCAAGATTCATAAAACGGCATCTTCTTCGTTTCCACGAGAGAAAGGAAGTGTTCAGGCTGAGCTGCATGTTGCATGGAATGCGATCGTTTTTTTACCACGCCAATCCGACAACGACTCACACACGGAAGACGACGGAGGCCGACCAGATTCTCGCTGGCGAAATTCTAGCCATATTTCTTCGCCCTCCGCTGATGGAAGATATAATGTGGCTTTAATCGATCCTGTCCCGGCTCGCGATCGCCGGAGAGGACAGAATTGTTACGGCTGCAGCATTGTGCGGCTACAGAAATAGTACCGTGTCGAAGGGCGATCGGGCTGCCGAACGCGGAATAGAGCGCACCACCACATGGAAAGGCGAAGAAAGTGAGTACCGGAGTCGGAACGAAACCCATTTTACAAACACCCAAAAAAGCCGCCCAGAAACATTTATCTTTGTCAGCCCGTAAAGCATACAGCGGCGTTTTTCAGCGTTTCGGTCCTGTGCCATCCCACACAGCTGGCCCAGCCGTCGTAGCCGTAGGATCAGTACGCTCTCGGCACATGAAGCCCACTAGTTACGGCCTCTAGAATGGCCGGCATCATCCCTTGACTGGCCGCACCGAGAAAAGCCACAAATCACACGGCGGAGGCTTCGCTTCTTCGCCAATCCGTTGCGAAGAAGAGTGTGCGGACGGAAGGCGTAAAAAACACACACATCCACATCCCCGAAACTGTCTCGCATTCGCTCGCGCGTCCATATCGCAAGGGGAAGTAATAAGCGGCCAGAATTGATCCTGATTTAAGCGGCACCCGACCCACTCACCCACCCGATTGGAAAGAGATTTTCCGGCTATCCGGCCGGGCAGAACCGTTACCACCCATGGCCACCCGTCACGCGCCACGTTTCGCAACCGATCGAACAGATCGAAACAAAAGTAGCATCCTAACGAACCAATAAATCGCAGTTTAAACTTTTATTGCCCAGCCCCTGCACCGGGGCATCCGAGCATCTGTTGTTCCGGGGAGATTTACGTTCCCGTCGCAAGATATCGGATTTCCGAGGGGCCGGAGCGAATGGGTGCACTTCAGGCACCCCCACCGTTCCGTGCCCAACCGTGCCGAGGTAGCCGAGAATGAGTTAAAAAGTTGGGCAAGTAGATTAGCGTCATCGCTGGGCCGCACGGTGTACTGTGCCGCATGGCACTATCGTTCGCCGGAGCTGCCGCGACGATTTCTGCCGGTTCTCACCGGTACGGGGGGGTAATTCACTTCCAACGTGCGACCACAAGTGCCGCCTTGTGGCATTGTGCGCGGTGTCGTGTCAGAGGATGCGAATTCAATTTACCACCGAGCTTTCGTTTGTTGATTTTTCCACTAGATTCGTGCCGGATTGAGCTATTTTCATTGACCTGATCGCTGCCGGTGTTGGTGCCCGAGCGCTTCCAGCTACCTATGTAGCCCACGTGCGTCCAGAGCCACTTGATAACACCTCGGATGGGCAGTTTTTCGTGGCGAGCGCACCAGCATCGACATGAGGCAATCACTAATGGAACAGGCTAAAACCGGCCGAAGGAGATGGCCCCAGTTGCTGGCCCAAGAGTGAAAGCGACCCCGGAGCGGGAGAGGGACCGGCAAACAAATCCGAAAACCGGCAATCAGTTCGAGTATGTTTACGATGCTGTTGACAT
>KZ068091.1:26007-39822 GCA_002091845.1 Anopheles cracens
AATGGGAATTGAATTGTAAATCCGGCCACCCCAAATACGCGGTATTTGCCATCAGCCTTCACTACCCATCGGAAAAGCTTCACCACACTCTCGATGGGCAACCAGAGAGCTATTTGGTGGAGGCGCCTGGTAACGCATGGACTAGAAGGCTGGTTTGATGGCACATTCAAAATGGCGTTAACCATGGCCTGCCTTCCGTGTCTGCATTAGGTCGGTGGTTGAGCAGACCGAGTGCGGCAGGTGGTAATGGCGGTCGTTACTTCTGCGAGCGAAAGATTTATTGCGGCCAGTGGCATTCTCTCTCATGCGCCATTATTTATATCACGTTTGTTGGGATTGTGGCGTCCGCTCGCTTTCACTTTGGTTTGTGAAACACTGTTGCAACCGCGGCTGTTGCACCTCCGCCCGGCAGCGCTCCTCGCTACCCGCCCACGGTCCGGCTTCCGTCGCCCAGGCTATGAGGAAAACAGCTTTTTGCTTCCGCTTGTTGTGGCACGCACCGTGGCCTAGCGGTTGGATTTAGAAGAATTCATTTCGTACCAGCTTCCGGATGCTTCGCGCACTTGGCGTTGTGTGTCGTATAAATCTGGTGCTGGCTGTAACCGCGGTGATGTATGCGCTGGGTTGTGGGCAAATCATCTGCCTGCAGCATGAAACGAAAACGCCCCGGACTCCCGATGCTTTACTGGGAAAATTTGGGATTTATATCCGCTCTGTTGTTGCTATCTTTTGCCTCACATTTTACCTTAGTCAAAGAGGCACATTCGGTGCTGCAAAAGCTTTGTGAGAAGTGTGTGTGTGTGTGGGTGTGCATGGAGCGAACGGGGTATATCACACCTCGATGCTCCGGATCGTCTCTCAAAAGTCTCGAAGGTACCGTTTACTCTTTTGGAAAATCTCAACCCGTGTGTGGGACAAACAATTTTGACAAACGGTTCGGTGCAATTTCAGCTACACGATGAAGCAACCCCGTGCAGAAAAAGCGCCCTAAAAGGGCATGTATCATATCACGAAGCGGGAAACGTTAGCACTGTTTCACCATCTTTGGCAGGAGAGCATGAGTTGTGAGTTTGGAACAAGTTATGCCGCTAGAGCAGATTATGAGCTCCATTAATCAACTCTCGCTGGTTAGTTGTTGAGCAAAGGCGCAGTTCTTCTGCTACGTGTTGCCATGTGTGTGTGCCTAGAATGATGCCTTCAGATTTGCGCTACACCTGGGGTTGCCCAGGATTAAAGGCATGAGAGTATGTAGATAAATGTGTGTTCGCTTCAATCTGGCGCTCCTTGGGGCCCAGTGCCATTACTGCGGGTCAGTGCATATAAATGATGCCGATCTGTCACACACAACTGGGATTTTCGGTGGCCATAGGTATAGGACCGGGTGATGACAAAACAAATACGTTTTTTTTTATTGAACTTTGTTATAAAGATAATTCATTGAAATGAATAACTTATACGATGGTTTTGTGATTGACGAAAATTTAATTTTCGGTGAACGCATTAAATTAAACCAGGAATTTATAGTCATTTATTAATTTTTCCATCATTTAATTTTGTATTATATTTTTCACATAATAAGTATAATGATTTCTTTTTGCATTTGTCTACTTGAGGCTGCATAATAATGAAAACTGTTTACAAACAACTCATCTTAACAGTTTAAATTAAAATTGTGTCTCAACGTGCTTTTAGGTTTGTTATGTGCATTCAAGCATGCAACATCATTTTAAATTAATTATTCACACAATAATTCACAATAATACTTATTTTGCTTTTATAACTGATATATTCTTTAAATTTCATTGCAATTTTCGAATCCCCACACGAACATGTGATCCAAAGGATATTGGCCATTCGGTGTCACATGGTGCAACATCTACGTTACATGTGACGTGCTGGCTTGTTCGGCGAGTATTCTCCATATGTGCTTCATAAGTCTCGGCCGCTACCTTGGAATCCGGAATCCCCTCGGCAGTCGGCACCATTCGACCAAGCGCTTGACAGGAATTAAAATTGCACTTGTTTGGCTGCTGGCGATGCTAGTCTCAAGCTCCATAACGGTCCTAGGTAAAGTATCCTCAAGAGCATTGCATATCCTTGCACTGTACAAACATCCACGTATGAATTAATATGAGCTTGTTCTCTCATCGCGCAGGTATGATCAACCAGAACAACATCATGCCTGGCCCAAACGAATGTGTCATCAATAATCGAGCCTTCTTCGTTTTCGGCTCACTGGTAGCGTTCTACATCCCCATGGTGATGATGGTCGTAACGTATGCCCTTACCGTGCAGTTGCTCCGCAAGAAGGCACGCTTCCTCGAGCAACATCCCGAAGGAGAACTATTCCGAAGGTAGGAGGGGAACAACAACAAGCCCGACAGTAAACGTGGCCCTCGTAGATGATTCACTCACAATTGCACTGCATCTTCATCACTGCTTCATTTTGCAGACTGGGAGGGCGGTTAGCATCCTCCAAACACTCCAATAACTCTCAAAGTGATGGCTCCTCCACCTCCAACAAAGCGGTCGAGATGAAGAAATTTACCGTCAATAACAATAAGCAGTCGGCATTTTCTCAGCACGACTCTTCACCACCGTCCTCCCTGCCATCGGTGGCCGTCGCGCACAGTGCCCTGCCCTGGCGATGGCACGGCACCACAACCAGCAAAATGGACAGGTGAGTGACCTCTTGTTTATAAACTGTACTTGAGCGAGGATCCTTAAATTCAGGGTGTTCTATTGCACATTAATTGAATCGGTATTCTCCATATGTGCTTCATAAGTCTCGGCCGCTACCTTGGAATCCGGAATCCCCTCGGCAGTCGGCACCATTCGACCAAGCGCTTGACAGGAATTAAAATTGCACTTGTTTGGCTGCTGGCGATGCTAGTCTCAAGCTCCATAACGGTCCTAGGTAAGGTATCCTCAAGAGCATTGCATATCCTTTCACTGTACAAACATCCACGTATGAATTAATATGAGCTTGTTCTCTCAACGCGCAGGTATGATCAACCAGAACAACATCATGCCTGGCCCAAACGAATGTGTCATCAATAATCGAGCCTTCTTCGTTTTCGGCTCACTGGTAGCGTTCTACATCCCCATGGTGATGATGGTCGTAACGTATGCCCTTACCGTGCAGTTGCTCCGCAAGAAGGCACGCTTCCTCGAGCAACATCCCGAAGGAGAACTATTCCGAAGGTAGGAGAGGAACAACAACAAGCCCGTCAGCAAACGTGGTCCTCGTAGGCTCACTGGTAGCGTTCTACATCCCCATGGTGATGATGGTCGTAACGTATGCCCTTACCGTGCAGTTGCTCCGCAAGAAGGCACGCTTCCTCGAGCAACATCCCGAAGGAGAACTATTCCGAAGGTAGGAGAGGAACAACAACAAGCCCGTCAGCAAACGTGGTCCTCGTAGATGATTCACTCACAATTGCACTACATCTTCATCACTGCTTCATTTTGCAGACTGGGAGGGCGGTTAGCATCCTCCAAACACTCCAATAACTCTCAAAGTGATGGCTCCTCCACCTCCAACAAAGCGGTCGAGATGAAGAAATTTACCGTCAATAACAATAAGCAGTCGGCATTTTCTCAGCACGACTCTTCACCACCGTCCTCCCTGCCATCGGTGGCCGTCGCGCACAGTGCCCTGCCCTGGCGATGGCATGGCACCACAACCGGTACCAGCAAAATGGACAGGTGAGTGACCTCTTGTTTATAAACTGTACTTGAGCGAGGATCCTTAAATTCAGGGTGTTCTATTGCACATTAATTGAATCGCTTAGAAAGTTTACAGTAAGAATGTGGTTTGAAAAATATAATAAAACCCTCTTCAGTACGGAGCGTTCAAATGTGGACGCTCCATACTCAATGTAATGACCAAGTTTTTGAACAAAAACCAATAGCTAAGCGCTCATTTAGTATCGTTTAATTTTTCATATTCCTCTATTTACCCTACACATTACACATACAGTACACAAAGCAAGCTTGCTTAAATCGCTTGTGGCAATCTTGTAAAAGCCCGTTTACATGGAGCGCAACTCGTCAAGCGCGAATGCTGTCAGTGCTGTGAGTTGCCCGTTTATCTTTCAAAATCGGTTTTGGGTTCGGCAGGCGAAACTCAAGCGCAACTAAAGCGTAACTCGATGGAAACAAACGTCTAGAGTTAGTTTGTCCACAAAAATAAATGTTTGTAGCAAGGATATTATTTTCTAGTCATTGTCGTATGCTCATTTGGAGAGATTAGCGATAAAAGTGCGCACAAATTAGGAATTGCAGACTGCTTCATCTCAGGCGCAACCATCTTGGAAATTATTGTATCTACACGAAGCGATGCAAATTTGACGTTATTTTGGAAACGCGCGTAGAGTTATGCTTCATGTAAATGGGTTTTGCTGCCTTTTTGTCTAACATGGATAACAGGGAAAAAGTACATTCGATATAATACGTACCTCTAAAACTAGATGTTCAATTCCTCGCGGTATATTTGAAGAAATTATTAATAAACCGATAATTATGTTTCAACTGTTTGGCTATATAGTTCGATGGTTTTAAATGACAATTTTAATCAAACATCTAATGAATCTATATATGAAATTTGAAATTTTCTTCGAATTGCCAAGCTCGCTCCATTCCATGGCAGAACGTGTTGCTTAAATTGAAAGTTCATAATGCGCATTGAAAATCGACAGTTGATTGTATACCGTGCGTTTATCCCATTGTGTTGATGTGTTTTTGCTTTAGTATATGAGACACTTTGCCAGCGTAAGCTGTAAAATGTGTAGAGAATGATATTTGGTAGGAGCATTTTTTTTTTCATTCTTCATGGACCTATAGTAAATTTAATATTTTTTTAAATAAGATTACTATTGAAATAATGTTCATCGAGTATCACCAATTAAAAAAATATGATTAAATCATAAAAAGCGAGTTTTTTTAAGCATCCTCTTATAGGTCGATGAAGTGACTACTTTATCCTCGACTTTCGTATGCAGAAAACAGCTTTATGAGCAAAATGGACAGGTGAGTGACCTCTTGTTTATAAACTGTACTTGAGCGAGGATCCTTAAATTCAGGGTGTTCTATTGCACATTAATTGAATCGCTTAGAAAGTTTACAGTAAGAATGTGGTTTGAAAAATATAATAAAACCCTCTTCAGTACGGAGCGTTCAAATGTGGACGCTCCATACTCAATGTAATGACCAAGTTTTTGAACAAAAACCAATAGCTAAGCGCTCTTTTTGAATTGCTTTATTTTTCATATTCCTCTATTTACCCTACACATTACACATACAGTACACAAAGCAAGCTTGCTTAGATCCACTGTGGCAATCTTGTAAAAGCCCGTTTACATGGAGCGCAACTCGTCAAGCGCGAATGCTGTCAGTGCTGTGAGTTGCCCGTTTATCTTTCAAAATCGGTTTTGGGTTCGGCAGGCGAAACTCAAGCGCAACTAAAGCGTAACTCGATGGAAACAAACGTCTAGAGTTAGTTTGTCCACAAAAATAAATGTTTGTAGCAAGGATATTATTTTCTAGTCATTGTCGTATGCTCATTTGGAGAGATTAGCGATAAAAGTGCGCACAAATTAGGAATTGCAGACTGCTTCATCTCAGGCGCAACCATCTTGGAAATTATTGTATCTACACGAAGCGATGCAAATTTGACGTTATTTTGGAAACGCGCGTAGAGTTATGCTTCATGTAAATGGGTTTTGCTGCCTTTTTGTCTAACATGGATAACAGGGAAAAAGTACATTCGATATAATACGTACCTCTAAAACTAGATGTTCAATTCCTCGCGGTATATTTGAAGAAATTATTAATAAACCGATAATTATGTTTCAACTGTTTGGCTATATAGTTCGATGGTTTTAAATGACAATTTTAATCAAACATCTAATGAATCTATATATGAAATTTGAAATTTTCTTCGAATTGCCAAGCTCGCTCCATTCCATGGCAGAACGTGTTGCTTAAATTGAAAGTTCATAATGCGCATTGAAAATCGACAGTTGATTGTATACCGTGCGTTTATCCCATTGTGTTGATGTGTTTTTGCTTTAGTATATGAGACACTTTGCCAGCGTAAGCTGTAAAATGTGTAGAGAATGATATTTGGTAGGAGCATTTTTTTCATTCTTCATGGACCTATAGTAAATTTAATATTTTTTTAAATAAGATTACTATTGAAATAATGTTCATCGAGTATCACCAATTAAAAAAATATGAGTCTTGGAAATTATTGTATCAACACGAAACGATGCAAATTTGACGTTACTTTGGAAACGCGCGTAGAGTTATGCTTCATGTAAATGGGTTTTGCTGCCTTTTTGTCTAACATGGATAACAGGGAAAACGTACATTCGATTTAATACGTACCTCTTAAACTAGATGTTCAATTCCAAACGGTATATTTGAAGAAATTATTAATAAACTAATAATTATGTTTCAACTGTTTGGCTATATAGTTTGATGGTTTTTAGTGACAATTTTTTATCAAACATCTAATGAATCTATAGATGAAATTTGAAATTTTCTTCGAATTGCCAAGCTCGCTCCCTTCCATGGCAGAACGTGTTGCTTAATTTGAAAGTTCATAATGCGCATTGAAAATCGACTGTTGATTGTATACCGTGCGTTTATCCCATTGTGTTGATGTATTTTTGCTTTAGTATATGAGACACTTTGCCAACGTAAGTTGTAAAATGTGTAGACAATGATATTTGGTAGGAGCATTTTTTTTTTCATTCTTCATGGACCTATAGTAAATTTAATATTTTTTTAAATAAGATTACTATTGAAATAATGTTCATCGAGTATCACCAATTAAAAAAATATGATTAAATTATAAATAGCGAGAAATTAAAGTGTTTTATAAGCATCCTCTTATAGGTGACTACTTTATCCTCGACTTTCGTATGCAGAAAACAGCTTTATGTCAGCTTTATTCCAACCAAATCCACCTAGTGTAAACGTTCCATCGCATCGGCTATTCCTACTAAATGCAAAGTGATACATCTCGATTTACCTCAAAACACTGATGATATCACACAGTTGAAAAGCTTGAATATTTAATTTCTTTGCTATTTGTACATTCCAATCGGTCGATGTTTGTTTTTAACAGGCAGGCAAATCCAATACCGATACAGTTCCGAAGACCTGGTACGAACGGTTCCTAAGAAAATCCTCAAATTCGTTTTGTTCTGAATCAAGATTTAACTCTTACTACCATTTTGCGCCCAAACAGAAAAAAAAAACACACTTGCACATTTCAAACCTATCCAGACCCCTGCCATTCAGCGCCATAACAATTTTGCCTGGACCAGTATTGAGTAATGCATAGTTTTTCCATACCGGCACTTGCGATGCAATCGGCAAGCAAAAAATAATCACACTCCATCCGCCCATGACGCCACCGTTTCAATTCATGCCAGCAGCCAATGGCGAACGTCTACAAAGTACGCAACGGAAGACGGCGTAGGGTGGTTCGATAATTTCAACGGCATCCAGCGCCAGTGAGAAAGGTCGCACATGGCAGACCGCGTCCACTGCGTGGCGCCAGCTCAAGGAAATCGCCGACGATTTCCCGGCACGCACTTCCTCGCGTCGTCACGATCGCCAACCGAAATGGACACTTATTTTATGTATCATACACTCGCTGGATGCTGGTGCCATCGCTTGCACCATTTCCGGGCCAGTTCCGGTGGAATCGTTCCGTCCATCGCTCAACTATTTGATTTAACATTCTATCGGTTGGATAGATTTCTGTTTTATCCTTCCTCGCCCATCGGCTGCGATGCGTTGTGGAGTCCGATTTTCCATCCGAAGCATATATAAAAAACCCCTCTCGGTAGACATTGTAGGAATCAACTTTTGTCCTGCGTCCTTGGCTGTTTGCGTAGGAACTTGTTTTCCATTTGTTGCTTTTGGAAACTGCGACGTTGGGGTAACGAAACCAATCGTGCATCTGAGTCAATCAAATAGAGAAATCATCAATTTCCAGACCAAGTCGTAGAAATCGGTCGTCCTCTTCACATTTATGTTTTACCGTCCGTGCAAGCCACCGCCAGTTGATTCGCTGTAGAAAATTGGTATTTGTTCGGTAGGCTAAACGTTTCGTTTCGTAGGGAAACGTTTCGTGAGGCAATTTTTGAAGTTCCACAAACAGTAGTGATAGTTTACCATCTTTGTTCAATCAATTCCGTCAACGATACTGATGCCCGACAAGGCGTTTGAAGACTTACCACATATATTATATAGTAACAAGCATATATGGAATATGCATTATGTATAGCCAGATGGCTGGGAACGAAAACTAGCGTTTTTTCAATTATTTATGGCAAACTTATTGGCTACGCTGTACTCACCAGCACGTAGCAAAGCATCGCGCACTGCAAACGACCGTTCCAAACCCTTTTCCCGCTACCAGAGGTGTCAACAAGGATTTCGCTAGCCCATAATTTATTACCAACTTCTATTTACCGCCTTTTGTAACACGTTAATTACGTTCACTTTCACTCAATTAAACATTTTTCACCTTTCATCCCTCTGCTGCTTCCCGCCGCTGCACGTCCAACTCGGCTTCCACTTGGCGATACGCGCGGCGGCCGGTTCCCGTGACAGAATGAGCTCAATCAAAGGAAGCATGTCGCATCCGCACCTCGGGTACAGCAACGGCGGGAACCGGACGATGTCCGGTGGCAAGCGTTCGCGAACCGTGTGCGACCAGGGCACCCAGACACCGGACAGCATCGAGCGGGAAACGAGGCGCCAAAAATTCTGCTCCTTCCGGATACACCTCAACAGCGTTCCGACGCCGGCGATAAATTTCAATTTGAAGTTTCTTGGCAGCAAAAAGCGCACCAACCTATCGGCGAACGCGGTCGCGACCGAGCAGAAAGCGACCAAGGTAGGTCGAACCGGGACTGCGGGAGCTGGGAGTCGTGGCTCGAGCCATGGGAACTAAACGCCACGCGAAACGAACTTAACACGGGGCGTAATTGGTTGATTGTAATGCTCGTGGCGCGGGCTAAATTTTGTCAAGCACCCCACCAGGTGCACGGGACGGACCATATTTTTGACGCTTCATTACGCTCATTTGCGACTGAGAAAATCAAATTTCAACCCTACTCTACCGTAACGTCATCACCGAAACCGGACACTCGATAGTTTCCACTTCCATTCACGCTTACTTCGGTCCCAGGACGAAGAAGCGAATCCCTTTAGTTTGCTGCTTCACTGACAGTGCTGTCGTGTAGCAATTATTGCTGCCACCAGTTATTTGACGCACTTGAGATACGGCCAGACGACATGTAAGACGACGCAAACTGTACCGGTTTCTCTCAGAAGCAAACTCGCACCGCGATTTATCTGTCATAATTTGAGTCACGCTTTGTTCACGCTTGCGATTCCACCGCGGGGACACGTGCTCTTGCATCCTGGCACGTCCCCGGGGCGTGCTTTTTAAAATTCGCCACATTCACTCGGGCAGGTAGCCGTCCACCCACGGGTGTTGCGATCACTCGGAACGGAAACTAGTGATAATTAATGGAGCTGCGCGATCTTCGTCAAGTTTCTCCCGTGGCCGTCACAACAAGTGCCGGTACCGGTGGTTGGACCGAGCGTTGGAATGGAAATGCATAAACGGAAGTAAAGTGATGAAACTCCCGCCCGGTTCTGCCAGTTCCGCAAGGAACGGAGGAAGTGTCTGCTTTGCATAGAGCGAGCGGAAAAAGGTGTCTAATGAAAGTGGACAGTTATGAGCAAATGCTGCCACGAGGGAGACCGGAAAACTGTCGCGGCCTTTTTAACTACACTTTGCGCGGTTGCCTTCTCCGCCGTAACGTAAATGCAATGTAATGCAATGGAAATTAAGTTTACCTTTTAAATTGACTTATACCCACGATTATCCGTTTGCATGATTCACGATGATAAAGTTTGTGTGAAAATTTGACGCTTTCACATTTATTAACGTCTTGCGCAATTATTATGATTTCTTGATTGAAAACAGAAGTGCAGGATGCTTTAGTATTTACTTTCAGGTGTGAAGGTATGAACAGATTAACGCAAATATTTCAATATGATGAATCGTATTAATTCGACACATTTGTACACTAATAACACTGTCTAAGAACACTGTCACATGTTTTGTTTCTTAGAAAATGTATGTTCTTATGTTTAACATACTTTCGGAGATATTTTTAAAAACAAATATCCCAGAGCTTCATGATCTTTCAGCTGTAAAACAGGCTGAGATTCGTACAGTATGCCGTAACACGCGTCCGTCCCGCTTTGATCAAACAATTGCATTATGTATAGCCAGATGGCTGGGAACGAAAACTAGCGTTTTTTCAATTATTTATGGCAAACTTATTGGCTACGCTGTACTCACCAGCACGTAGCAAAGCATCGCGCACTGCAAACGACCGTTCCAAACCCTTTTCCCGCTACCAGAGGTGTCAACAAGGATTTCGCTAGCCCATAATTTATTACCAACTTCTATTTACCGCCTTTTGTAACACGTTAATTACGTTCACTTTCACTCAATTAAACATTTTTCACCTTTCATCCCTCTGCTGCCTCCCGCCGCTGCACGTCCAACTCGGCTTCCACTTGGCGATACGCGCGGCGGCCGGTTCCCGTGACAGAATGAGCTCAATCAAAGGAAGCATGTCGCATCCGCACCTCGGGTACAGCAACGGCGGGAACCGGACGATGTCCGGTGGCAAGCGTTCGCGAACCGTGTGCGACCAGGGCACCCAGACACCGGACAGCATCGAGCGGGAAACGAGGCGCCAAAAATTCTGCTCCTTCCGGATACACCTCAACAGCGTTCCGACGCCGGCGATAAATTTCAATTTGAAGTTTCTTGGCAGCAAAAAGCGCACCAACCTATCGGCGAACGCGGTCGCGACCGAGCAGAAAGCGACCAAGGTAGGTCGAACCGGGACTGCGGGAGCTGGGAGTCGTGGCTCGAGCCATGGGAACTAAACGCCACGCGAAACGAACTTAACACGGGGCGTAATTGGTTGATTGTAATGCTCGTGGCGCGGGCTAAATTTTGTCAAGCACCCCACCAGGTGCACGGGACGGACCATATTTTTGACGCTTCATTACGCTCATTTGCGACTGAGAAAATCAAATTTCAACCCTACTCTACCGTAACGTCATCACCGAAACCGGACACTCGATAGTTTCCACTTCCATTCACGCTTACTTCGGTCCCAGGACGAAGAAGCGAATCCCTTTAGTTTGCTGCTTCACTGACAGTGCTGTCGTGTAGCAATTATTGCTGCCACCAGTTATTTGACGCACTTGAGATACGGCCAGACGACATGTAAGACGACGCAAACTGTACCGGTTTCTCTCAGAAGCAAACTCGCACCGCGATTTATCTGTCATAATTTGAGTCACGCTTTGTTCACGCTTGCGATTCCACCGCGGGGACACGTGCTCTTGCATCCTGGCACGTCCCCGGGGCGTGCTTTTTAAAATTCGCCACATTCACTCGGGCAGGTAGCCGTCCACCCACGGGTGTTGCGATCACTCGGAACGGAAACTAGTGATAATTAATGGAGCTGCGCGATCTTCGTCAAGTTTCTCCCGTGGCCGTCACAACAAGTGCCGGTACCGGTGGTTGGACCGAGCGTTGGAATGGAAATGCATAAACGGAAGTAAAGTGATGAAACTCCCGCCCGGTTCTGCCAGTTCCGCAAGGAACGGAGGAAGTGTCTGCTTTGCATAGAGCGAGCGGAAAAAGGTGTCTAATGAAAGTGGACAGTTATGAGCAAATGCTGCCACGAGGGAGACCGGAAAACTGTCGCGGCCTTTTTAACTACACTTTGCGCGGTTGCCTTCTCCGCCGTAACGTAAATGCAATGTAATGCAATGGAAATTAAGTTTACCTTTTAAATTGACTTATACCCACGATTATCCGTTTGCATGATTCACGATGATAAAGTTTGTGTGAAAATTTGACGCTTTCACATTTATTAACGTCTTGCGCAATTATTATGATTTCTTGATTGAAAACAGAAGTGCAGGATGCTTTAGTATTTACTTTCAGGTGTGAAGGTATGAACAGATTAACGCAAATATTTCAATATGATGAATCGTATTAATTCGACACATTTGTACACTAATAACACTGTCTAAGAACACTGTCGCATGTTTTGTTTCTTAGAAAATGTATGTTCTTATGTTTAACATACTTTCGGAGATATTTTTAAAAACAAATATCCCAGAGCTTCATGATCTTTCAGCTGTAAAACAGGCTGAGATTCGTACAGTATGCCGTAACACGCGTCCGTCCCGCTTTGATCAAACAATTGTTCCTTAAGGCTACAGAAGCCACCTATCCATCGTACCCGTACATGTCCGTGCTTGCAATAAACAAAGTAAAGCCCTCGTGTATCCGCACCGCGCACGGACGATGCTGAACGGGCTGAGCGGATGTACCGGTGGCGTATATGAAATTAGAAAGTAATTTAAAAGTTCTGTGTGCCATTCAGGGGTGCGAAATCTTGGTCTATGATTCGGATGAACAAAGAGTAGACGTGTTGCGTAAAAGTTTCATCAAAGAGCAATAATGCGTACGTTACAAGTGGCGCGACTAGAAAGTATGGCTGGACGGGATCGGGCTAACTTTGCGGACTGGTTCAGCACGGAATACTGCGTTGTATAGATATGAGTGTGGCGCAATGTTTTACTGGTATTGTTTAAATCATTCGAAACTCCTGACATTTATTACCGGTTTTCGTGACGGCGGAGATAGAGAATGCGGGATATTTTTTGGTCAGATTACAGCACACACCGCAGGTATGAATACCGACTTTTATCGAATATCTTTCGGCGATATACATATATGGAACGTTGTGTTTAGTCCAACCGTTCCCACCAATTATGTTTTTTTTTGCAACGATCAAGTTTTTTTGCCCGGTTGCGCTATGTTTTTCGCTATGTTCAGCTCAATATTTTCTTTGTATTGGCTTTGCGGCATGCCTGCTTTGCTTTGGGCTTACTCCACGTATTACCCACAGTCGGATAGTCAGTTATTGGTACAGGGAGATCGGCCAAGATGGGATGCTACTACAGTCTGTTAAGGGCTCTAACTTCCAGACGAGGAAAAGCACTAAGGCATTTTTAATACATTCTGTCAAATTTAGTAATAACGTTTGTAACAATGTGAAAAATCTGGAAAAGCTGTATTTTATTATTATCTACAAGTTAGTAGAACATCATTTTCATCTATCTCTTGAAGCTATCGTTTTATTGTAAAAAAAAACAATCAGGTAGTCGTGTATTTATGTTACGCACTGTACCTAACAACTGCCAAATGTATTCGGTTCATAGAAAAACCATAACTGTTTGAATATTCAAATATCCTATTATTAGCGGTTTGCTGCTTGCTGGGTGTGCGGCTTGGTTCGGGTTTCCGGGTTTGCGGGGTTGTGTACATTAAAAATCGTATACAAGAATACTCGTAATCGCAATACAGTTAATTCGTGACTTCGATATTCGATTTTAAACGATATTTTTCACTTTCATCCCATTCAGGTCCTGGGTCTGGTGTTTTTCACTTTCGTCTTCTGCTGGGCGCCTTTCTTCATTCTAAATATCATATTTGCCGCGTGGCCCGAGGCCAAGGTTCCGGAACGGATCGTTAGCATATGCCTCTGGTTAGGCTACGTATCTTCAACGATAAATCCAATCATTTACACAATCTTCAACAAAACGTTTCGGGCCGCATTCATACGATTGCTGCGGTGCCGATGCGAACGGTACGTATAAGATCTCTTCTGTCAG
>KZ068092.1:9119-28619 GCA_002091845.1 Anopheles cracens
CGTTGCAATGGAAACTTTTTCCCGTAACATATGTTCCGATCGATCGACGTTCAGGCGTAGCTCATGTTTCAAGCTGCCAGCTCAATCGCTCCCCTACGCTGCGCGGTTGCCCTGCGGAGCCACGGGCCCGATGTAACTCGCACGGAGCAAACCCACACGGACGGAGGGGCTCGAAAGGCAAGAAATTTCACTACAGGCGTACACGCGGCGAAACGGCTGACAATCCGTGCATCGGTGCATCGGTGCAGCTGACCACTTGCTGCCTTCTACCTCGCGTGTGCCCGAGGTACGATGGAAGAAAGGAAATTCTTTCCGCCTCCGGGGACGTTGTGCAGGCATGTGCTGTCCGACTGCCTGCGCTCGGCATTTTCTTCGCACTCAGACACACGAGGGGGACGCTCGGGAAGAAAATTCCTCCACCGGCGAAGACGCTGGAGGGAAGCGCGTTCGATTTGCGACAACCGGTCGTGCGATAAATGTGCTGTGCAACTGTAGCGTTTGACACCGAACTGTAACAACTCTGGATGCTACAGGCACACTGCACACGTACGGCCCAGCCGCCAGCCTTACAAGATTATGATACGCGACCGTACCGTTGTGCTGGAGCAGGCCCGTGTTGGAATGCAGTTTGTGGGGCAGAAATGGTTGCTGGATGTCGCTTATGCCTCATCAAAACAGCAACAATAAATCACTTTTTGATGGGAAATAGAGGTTCACGTATCTAAAAAATAACGCACGGCTTTTTCGGATATATATGGAAATTCGTAAGAGTGCAATTGGCTTCACAAAATAACAAAGTATTTTACCCCTTTTCATCATCATTTTTCTGGAGATCTTGTAAGCTTATATGCAGTCGTCCTTCTTCATCTTCCATGGCTGAACAGCAAGCCTAAATGTGGACTAAAATATTTATTACTAACCTTGAAAAATGAATAAAAATGATATTTCAAATGAAAACATGCGGTAATTTTAATGATAATACGAATATCCCACTGTGCATTTGTGGTACATTTGTCCAGCGGTCGTCCCAATTCGGAATTTGACAGCAGTCAGTCTGTCTATTGTTGAGGTTTGGCCTAGACAAAACTCAACTTACATCCGTGTTAATTTGGTCAGAGGTAGTGTCTGAAAGAATCATTTTGTCCGTATCATGAAAAAGGCCCGAAAAGTATGAAAAATATCGGAGTTTATCAAAAGAAATTTTGCTTCTCTGGGCATAATTGAATTAAAGGTTTATTTTGTAGCATTTATGACCCTAAGAGTCGGTCTGGAATTTCATGTTTATAATACGTATTATGTATATATTTTATATTCAACTATGGTGGTGATATGTTTGGAAATGTACAATATAAAAAATGTGTTTAAGCTTTTGAATACTTATCTCTCACATAGCGTTTAGCTTACTCGAGATGATTCAGTTGGAATAATACCAAAGCCTGCTAAATAATTCGTTAAATTTGCGTTATCTTGAACCATTCATGATAAATATTATTATTTGCTTCGAAAAACAGATATTACGACAATGTTGCTGTATCCGATCGCAGAGAAATTAAGTTCAATAGAAACCCCCTGAAACTTCAAAAGCCATTATCGCTATTAACACAGGAAAGAAACAAAATCTCATTTGGGCTTATATCAAAACCACTTAAAAGTATTATACAAACATGGTTCTATACTCGCGAGAATACGACATACCACCAGCACATAGTCACCCGTGCTGCGAGGGCGGCAGACAAAAGGAGACAATTCTGTCGAAACTGACAGAAAACTTTCTTCGCTCGCATCATCTCTATCGCACTCCTGGCAGTTGAGTCATCAGAGCGGCTCTGATCGTTACCTGACGGGCAAAAGCAAGGACGAACAAGGAAGGCAGAGCTCGTCAACTGTCGGTGCCAAGCATGCGCAATACTTTTTAAAACGTTCTAGTGATTCCGCCCGCAGGAGGGTAAGAGAAGAACCGCCACGAGAAGATGAAATTTGACGACCTACCGAAACCGTACAAGTTGTCACGGGGAAACGGTATGCCATTTGTGGGGTTTGCGTTCAAAATTGTTTGCAATCGATCGATTGGCTTATGCTGATGATGCTGCATCTTTTTTTTTGTCTATTTAAATTGTATTTAATACTGAAGCGATTATTGTACTTATAAGAAGTGTATTGTATTGTTTAAAATCGAACAGGTTGTAACAAAAATTTATCCAGTACCTACCTTCAAACTGACATGATGTTTAAACAGTTTGTCGAAATCGCCATCAATTTAAACGCCATAAGAACGAATCAAACCTGATTAATCTTCACCCGGCGGTTCACCCGTCTCTGCATGCTTTCGTTGGATGTCAGGTATTGGCAGTGAGTGATGTTATGGTTTCAATTGGTCACTAACCACCCCACTAGGAGAGCACCCGCTCCACGGCACCTACATGGCTCGTGACGTCATAAATCGCACCAGCAGCGGCACTCGCATACATGGCCAAACACCTCCCCCAGGAGGGCGAACGAGAGGGACTTACACGGAACCGTCTCCCCACCGGTTGGACAAGGTGGCTGTTCGGTGGAATGTTCGAGGGGATGTGATTTTTTTGTTGCACGAGGATTCAATGCGATGGAATGGAATTTTCTCACACGTTTAATTAATGTCGATCAACATCATGTACACCGATGATGCGTTTGCATGTGTGTGTATGTGGGCATGTGCTCGGGCAGGGTGTGTTGGCACCCGTGGCACGAGTAAGGTGACAGAATCCGGCGTTGATAGGGTGGGGAGATGATGGCGCTGCAGATGGTTATCGACAATAAAGAACCCTGAACGACTATCTCGGACTATGCGACTGTTTTGCTGTAAGGAAACGGCTCCACAACACACGCGTACACGAGTAACAATTATCAACACGAGCAGCGCCCGAAGACAACGACGTCCACCGCCCATCCACCCTCCCCGGGACACAACTACTACACGAACGGATCGGCAACAACCACTACGGCAACGACGGCCGCGACGACGACGACGACGACGATAGGAGTAAAAAAAGGGGTCCAGCTCACATCTTCGCGTATACACAGCAACCGAGAGCGCGCGCGGTTTTCAGCGCGCGAAGACGAAATCACTGAACGATATCGCCAGCTGAGAACGAATCGAAATACTAAAAACTACTACTACACCGGCGGCCGTGTGACCAGCGCGTCGTCCACATGCAACGCTCGCGTGCGCTCGTGTTCGTGGCGGCCGTCGCCCGGAGACGAGACGGCCCGAAACCGGACCCGGCATAAGAAGAACGTGGCAAAATGCGGCAGCCACGCCGCGTGCCATTGGCCCCGGGGCACACAGAAGTGCAGTGAGGTTCGCGCGCGCAAGGATATGTGTGCATCTCCGCACGAATCGCGTACATTCTCCCGAGCGCACACGGCTGCGATGGTATTGCATTGCGCCTGCATAGCCCCAACGCCGCCGTGGGATCCCTGTTTTCTCCTTAAAAGCATAAGCATGTCCGTGTCCGCGTGCGATGCCGGACGCTTCGTAATACAATCAGCGAAGTTGGCTCGTCCCAAGGCCCCGTCCCGGCTGCCTGAAACACACAGAACAACGCTTGTTCTGTTGTGTGAATCGACCTCTCGATTGCGGATGGCTACAATGTTGTAGCTTTTGAGATGAGTTGTTCTGAGTTGAAATAAAATACTTCATTAATATATCTGCAATAAACCAAATATTTTAAGGAGAGGAAAGGAGAATTTGAACATCAACAAAATTAAACTAGATAAAAAACGCATTATTGCTCCGAGTTCAACTGCATTTTTAATTCGCATTTCGTTTTTCGCCCGACACTCACGCCGTCCGTCGCCCGCTTTTCGCCCGGTCACTCACGGCGTCGCTCACGCGGTTTTGACAGTTCCGCGTGTTGTTGTTGTTTGTGCTGTGGCGTTCGATGCGGGACGCTGCCTGCCGTCTGTGTGTGTTGTTTACGGGTGGAAAAGTGAAGTGCGGCGTGGTTACAATGCTTCGTGCGTGCGATAATCGTGCATCACCGTGCTAGGGAAAGGACCCGGCAGGGGGAATCGTTCGAGAAGCAATAGGAACGGACGCAGCCGGTGCTCCAGGTGTTTGTTTTGGTGTGCGCCAACTGCGAGAAAGGTTGGTTCGATTATTTACTCTTACCCGTTTGGTGTTGTTCCTTCGGTGCTGTACTCCATCGTTCCCAAACGCAGCCCACTTCGATCTACGGTCTGACCGGGCTGGAGCGTGGCGACAGAATGAAAATGGGCTTTAAAACCGTGTGTTTCCAAACGACTCCCGCCGGATCAAAACATTGCTGGAGTGACAGAAGCAGCAGCAGCAACAACAACAACACAATCGCCCGTTTGACGTGTGACTGTGTTCGTGAGTGATGAACCGGGCACCGGTCGGATTGATGTAGTTGTGTGGCGAGACTGACACTCACCGGGCGCCCGATTGTACCGCCCTTTTTAAAGGTGTGGCTTGCATGGATCTCCTCGCCACCTTTACGTCCGGGTATATCGCAACAACAACACGGGAACAAATGATTGACGTCGGGGCTACTTCCTGCAGATTTATGACCCAATATTATCGTAGCGATGGTTTCGTGTGTGTGTGGGTTTTTTTTTTCTTTTCGTTAGCTTCAAATTTGTACCTTGCCGAGCGCGCGCCGCGTTTCGGGTGGTACCTGTCGGGGCCTTTGGCTGGTCAACCTGCGCCAATAAGTGGCACCTTTTGCCCAACGACCAATTTAACGACCCCGACCTTCAACTCCTTAAAGCCCGCACTTTAAGCTCCCGCTCTCGGGGCTGTTTCACGCAACGTTACGCACCGCGTACAGAGCCAGACGGAGTCATACACCTCCGGAGCGCAGCCCAGCCAGACGGAGCAGGCCGCCTGAAACCCCTCCTGCACGCACTCCGTAATGGCCATAAAATCTCCGCTTCCCGTTAAGAAAGGAAGTTTCGGTGGAGTGTAGCACGGGAAGAAAAAAGCAGCCAGACAGTGCGGATAGGTGGCCCGGTCTGTTGGAAGGTCGTCCGAATGCTGGGGGAACGAAAAAATCATTACGCGTGCAATAAAACATTCTAATGTTGCTCGGCCTCCACCGACGATGAGGGCCACGACCACCACCACCGCCACACACCGTTCTCGGTGGCTGTTGGTTTGGGGGAGGTTTTCCCGTTCCGGTGTTCCCTTCCTTCCTTCCAGCCCTTCCCTCTCGAATAGGGGGGAGATAGCGGTTGTGTTGCCTGTTGCCCAAATTTTAGGCCTCGGTCTTGGTCGGCTCGGCCGAGCCCCCCACCCGCAAAACCCGTGATGGGGTAGACTTGGGGCGTCGAAGAAGGGGGAGTTTGTTTTGAGCGTGTTGCGGCAGCGCCACTGCTGAGTCTCTCCCAGGCGAGAAAGGAGGATGTAGCTAAAAGCGAGAAAAATGCCCATAAAAACATAAGTGCGCCGTTGGCCTTGAAATATCGATTGACACCGAGCCGGGGCCGTCGTTTTTCTTTTTTATGACCTATACCGACCGGCTGGTTACGTCACATGGTCACGGTGCAGCCGAGCAGGTCATCTACACACACACACAAACACACACCAATCCACACCCACCCACACTCACACACACATACACATGAGTACAGATTTAAAGGCCTTCAACGGTATCGAACTGATCCTTAAGGATTCTTTTTCCACCGAGGATGGCCTTGGAAGAGAAAGTTGCAGCATGTGACGTAGCATGCAAGTCTTGAGGGATCCGAAATTTGCCAACCTTCCTTGTGCCTTGCTTTCTTTCGAACGTGCACGAAACGAGTACCGTAACATGCTCTATTTTATTATGCTACAACAATGCACATCGGTTTATGGAAGCGCACACATGGAAGCGACTGTTGGTCTATTTAGTCTCATCGCGTTCCAAAATATCTTAACCATTCCGCTTCGGTTCTTTTATCATCATAGTGAAGAAAAAAACATAAGCCGAACCGTTTCCGTTCCGTATTTACCGACCCAGTTCGGTGACTTTTCGATCTGCGATCACGGTGATGATTTTCTATTGTATCTTTCCATCATTCAACGCCGGGTGGCGTCGTATAAATCAAGCGTTTTTTTTTTGGGTGTTTCTTGTTCCTCCGCTATCGGTGCAATAATAGCGAACCGTCAGGTTTGCGTTGGAAGTTGTTAGAAATTCTCCGCGCTCACTATAATCGGCAGAAATTTCTTCCCGACAACGGGGCACGACGATTGCGATAAAGCGAGACGCAGAAGACACGCAAGAAAGTATCACCAACCGACCATAAATCACCCGGGCGTAGAGAGTGCTCGTGACGGTGCTTCCGGTACGGTGTGATGGCCGACCGATGATGGAAAATCCATTGAATCCAGAGGCGCGCGGTGAACAAATCGATCCGGATCAAAGAAAGAAATCGTTCGGCGATAAACGTTTTTGAGGCGATGTGTTATTTTTAGTGGGGAAGCGCGTTTAAATATGGAAGTTCGGTATACTCTTCGTTGATTTTTTTTATTTTTATCCCAAAAGCTCTCTTTGGTCTTAACACATTTTTCTAACACCTTTTTAATCGATTTCATATAAAAACTGTAGTAAGTCGTATTGAGCGATCAATTGTTTTTAATTTCCTCTATACAATTATACATATTATTTAGTAATATTAAAATAACCAATAAATTCATTATACACACCATCATAATTTGAGGACATTCATGAGTACATTCATTAATGCAATATGTTGTCATATTGAGAGGAAATAATTCATATGATTGCTAGTTAATTTATAATGCGCTTCAATGGTTCAATTGGAATAATACAACGACATGAAATGAGAATAAGCTTAAGAGACAAAATATCCTTCATAGATTCATTTAATCGTCTAAAGTAAAGATAAGTCTATTAGGTTTTAAGATAAAAAAAATAGTTCGTTAATGCTATGTCGTGTAGTATTGTATATTGTGTAAGGTATATGGTTGCATTCGATAGAAATAGGAACTTATAAAGTTTATATAATTCTTGAAAAAAAAGATATCAAATGAAGATTGCAGAAACATTGTCTACGTATCAATATTGTATACATTTAAAAGTATCTAAAGTTTATCGTTATCTGTGATATAGTTAGCTAATTATGATCCTCCAAATGCATGATTCCTACTGTGTGATTCCTACTTTAAATTTTATTCTCAATTTAAAATAGAGAGTGTAATGCCTATAAAATAGACTAGATTGTGTGTTATCAACTTTACTATCAACTTTATCTATCAACTTTTACGATAAAGTATAATATAATGCCTGTTTTTTAATCAGTTTCAATAATATTTGAGCATTGATTAAATTGATTGCAAATATAGCTAAAATTCGCTATTCGACAAAAATTGCTGTATGCTAAGTACGTGTTAATGCTACTTTAGCTTTTGCTAGTTACATGCATCTGTCGCGTACAAAATATCACGCGAATATCCCCTTCCAGCGAAACGATTATTTACGTTGATTGGAACCTTTCCGAGTGAGCGCGTAAACATTATGCTGGAAATCACTACGACGCCACGGACAAGCGAACTCAATTTACCCGACCCGACACAAAAACCGTCCCAATTTACTGCACTTCAGCCGAGCGCTAATAAGTGCGTTAAGAGAGCTCTATCTCATTTTGCCCTCAGCCTCAGCTTCGCTGCAAGTGGATATCGAACAGCCACATCCACATCGGCGGTGGTGGTCGCAACACGGCGAGGATCCGCTGTTTGCATAATTTACGCTAAACACTTTGCCACTTGCCGGGTCGGACAGTCAGTCCCGGCCCGATGGCGATGGCGGACCAATCCTCAATCGCGCGTCACACCGGTGTGGTCCGACGTTGGCAGATTACCAGTACGTAAGCGATTCCTTTTTCGGAATTGGTTCCAGAACTGGACACGACCTCCGGCTCGCAGGGCCCCGGCGCGGCCATCCGCCATTATGCCGGTGATGGTGTAGTAATTTTCTAATTTATAATTAAGATTAATGTTTGTCAATCGCGCGGTTTGCGTGAGATGCGATCGCGCAAGGTACGGGACGATTCGCTTGGGGAGGCTGTCGTCCGGAAGCTGTCCACCGTGCTCGAAATTGGTGACTGAATTCGATTTAGCGCAGACTGACGGAATGGTTCGCCCGCAATGGCCCGGGGCGGGATGGTTTGGTCCTTCTCACAAACCAAACGCTCCTCACATTCCACCAGCTGGAAATGAACACCAGCAAAACAAATGGTCAAATATCTGCTCCACTCTCAGTAGGAGATCCGGTCGCGCGAAATGCACGAACACGAATGGAATAAAAATGGGCACGCAATTAATCACCATTGATTAGCAGGAAATCGACATTTGCATAACGAACCGAAAACTAATATATTTTTGCGTCCAGCGTGAGATGTAACGTTGGTTTTTTTTTGTCTCTTCCACAATTTACGGGCTCCCGGGTTTCATTCAACGATGCGTCCGGCGTCGTGCGGTAGTCGGCAAGCTGTCCAATCAACTCTTCGGGTTGGAAAAATTTGCCTAGAAGAGAAATTAAGATAACACACGCATGGAATGTCAATCTTGGTTCGGGCGGTGTACGACGGGATGTTTGCTATACTGATGGATGTAAATTGAGGTTCCATTAGACTGATAAAACAGGCTCATTTGGTACGTGAATCCATTTATCAGGTTGATAAGAAAGTGTGTTGAAGTGTATGCGTCAAAAAAATTATAAAATATTTTTCCTGATAACACACGCATGGAATGTCAATCTTGGTTCGGGCGGTGTACGACGGGATGTTTGCTATACTGATGGATGTAAATTGAGGTTCCATTAGACTGATAAAACAGGCTCATTTGGTACGTGAATCCATTTATCAGGTTGATAAGAAAGTGTGTTGAAGTGTATGCGTCAAAAAAATTATAAAATATTTTTCCTTTCCTATCGGTGCTTTTTCAGTTTGTTCAGTTCAAAGCAGTTTCATTCTTTTAGCACATTTTTGGCTCTACTTATAATATTATTATCTCTTTTCTTACTAAAATCAATAATGCTAATTAATTATTTTATTAATATTTCATTATATCGTTCCAATATAGTCTTGATTAATCAGAAAAAAGCCTTTTAAATATACAATAATATCTTTTTACGAGATATGTTTGCGAGCAACTAAATTTTTCTAACAGAAACAATGCTTTATTCGATTAACACAATCATAACTCAGTGATCATTTCGACGAAACACTATTAAGATGTTTTGGAAATCTTAATGAAAAATCGTCTGCTTTATGTTTCCCTTAATTTTACGGACGCTTCTTGCACCGAAAACCTTTTTGGACACAATTTTCAAACATATCAAGCTTTGTAAAGTTTTTTTAATAGAACCACGACGTTATGACATTAGTTATTTTTTGTACAATATTGTTGGTATTGTTATTCTTTTCTAACGTTTCCACATAAAAATACAACAGAATAATGTGTGATATGTATTTTTAACATAGAATTTACTTTGCATAAGTAACTTTGAACAACAAAACGATGAAAATCGAACAATTGTTACTGGAATCGCATGAACATGTTTACCAACAAATCAATGTTACTTTCTTGAAATAAGTACATGCTGGGTAGACAGAGTGCATTAGTATCATTCTCAAAATTTCAAAAATACGAAAAATGCAACAGATGTGGTTTATAAATTAAAATTGTCATGTCTAGGCTGTTTTCAAACTTCTTCAAATTTTCTTCAACGAAAAATGCACCTTTTTAGTCCATTAAACCTAAGCAACAAACATTACCAGAAGTAAGTTACGTTAAAGCCAATCACTAGCTTACAGACAATGTGCAACCTTTAACTTGCCTTTTAAGCTCTAAACAAGTTAGAGAATCGACAAAGCAGTTAAAACATGAAAAGAAGCAGTCAACATGATTGAACAAGAAGCAGCTCCACACACCTACAGTGTTAAATCATCAAAACTTCGACAGTCGCAAAGACCTGCTGCAACCTTCTAACACGTCAATCAAACCGTCACCGCGCAGGCAGAATGTTTGCACCTTCTTTAGCACGCAAGTCTCCTTTCGTCCTCCGCGCAGGGATGCACAAAAATCGCATTATCCCAATCGCGTCGTAAAACGTGTGCCACGCCTGTCAGCGGCATCGTCCGCCAAGCCTGCGGCGTTCTCGAACTTGGTCCTTCTCACAAACCAAACGCTCCTCACATTCCACCAGCTGGAAATGAACACCAGCAAAACAAATGGTCAAATATCTGCTCCACTCTCAGTAGGAGATCCGGTCGCGCGAAATGCACGAACACGAATGGAATAAAAATGGGCACGCAATTAATCACCATTGATTAGCAGGAAATCGACATTTGCATAACGAACCGAAAACTAATATATTTTTGCGTCCAGCGTGAGATGTAACGTTGGTTTTTTTTTGTCTCTTCCACAATTTACGGGCTCCCGGGTTTCATTCAACGATGCGTCCGGCGTCGTGCGGTAGTCGGCAAGCTGTCCAATCAACTCTTCGGGTTGGAAAAATTTGCCTAGAAGAGAAATTAAGATAACACACGCATGGAATGTCAATCTTGGTTCGGGCGGTGTACGACGGGATGTTTGCTATACTGATGGATGTAAATTGAGGTTCCATTAGACTGATAAAACAGGCTCATTTGGTACGTGAATCCATTTATCAGGTTGATAAGAAAGTGTGTTGAAGTGTATGCGTCAAAAAAATTATAAAATATTTTTCCTTTCCTATCGGTGCTTTTTCAGTTTGTTCAGTTCAAAGCAGTTTCATTCTTTTAGCACATTTTTGGCTCTACTTATAATATTATTATCTCTTTTCTTACTAAAATCAATAATGCTAATTAATTATTTTATTAATATTTCATTATATCGTTCCAATATAGTCTTGATTAATCAGAAAAAAGCCTTTTAAATATACAATAATATCTTTTTACGAGATATGTTTGCGAGCAACTAAATTTTTCTAACAGAAACAATGCTTTATTCGATTAACACAATCATAACTCAGTGATCATTTCGACGAAACACTATTAAGATGTTTTGGAAATCTTAATGAAAAATCGTCTGCTTTATGTTTCCCTTAATTTTACGGATTCTTTTTGCACCAAAAACCTTTTCGGACACAATTTTCAAACATATCAAGCTTTGTAAAGTTTTTTTAATAGAACCACGACGTTATGACATTAGTTATTTTTTGTACAATATTGTTGGTATTGTTATTCTTTTCTAACGTTTCCACATAAAAATACAACAGAATAATGTGTGATATAGATTTTTACATGGAATTTACTTTGTTTAAGTAGAATTTGAACAACAAACGATGAAAATCGAACAATTGTTACTGGAATCGCATGAACATGTTTACCAACAAATCAATGTTACTTTCTTGAAATAAGTACATGCTGGGTAGACAGAGTGCATTAGTATCATTCTCAAAATTTCAAAAATACGAAAAATGCAACAGATGTGGTTTATAAATTAAAATTGTCATGTCTAGGCTGTTTTCAAACTTCTTCAAATTTTCTTCAACGAAAAATGCACCTTTTTAGTCCATTAAACCTAAGCAACAAACATTACCAGAAGTAAGTTACGTTAAAGCCAATCACTAGCTTACAGACAATGTGCAACCTTTAACTTGCCTTTTAAGCTCTAAACAAGTTAGAGAATCGACAAAGCAGTTAAAACATGAAAAGAAGCAGTCAACATGATTGAACAAGAAGCAGCTCCACACACCTACAGTGTTAAATCATCAAAACTTCGACAGTCGCAAAGACCTGCTGCAACCTTCTAACACGTCAATCAAACCGTCACCGCGCAGGCAGAATGTTTGCACCTTCTTTAGCACGCAAGTCTCCTTTCGTCCTCCGCGCAGGGATGCACAAAAATCGCATTATCCCAATCGCGTCGTAAAACGTGTGCCACGCCTGTCAGCGGCATCGTCCGCCAAGCCTGCGGCGTTCTCGAACGTGCAGATCTGGCATTTGGTTATGCTTTTAGGAGTTATTACGACACAAACGAAACGAGAGAAGGAAAAAAAACCCTCGAAAACGAAACCCCAAACACAACAAACTATCATTTGCTTTTTATCTACCCCGGCAGCGAGTTTAGCGAGTGTTAGGATATGTGAGGCTGGAGGGTTTCGTTTGGTTCCTTCGGCGTGCTTTGCCTCGTCTCAAACTCTCATTCATACGATACACGTTCTTGACACGGCTTTGAGTGTTTTTGAGCATCTTCAAAACTAAAATCCCACCCCTATGCCGGGGGGAAAAAAGCAAACCTCAGATGGACAAGCGAACAAGAGAGAGAGCGAAAACAACAAAAAAGGCAATACCTCAAATGGAAGTGAACGGGAAGGAAGAGGACAAAATATTAATAACACAATGAAAGAAAAACCATAAATTATGAAGATTTATACTTAACTCAATCTATTCATTCCATTTCATTTTCTTAATGAATGATTTATATGCAACGAAACAAAGCAACGAGGCAGCATGAGAGATGGAGGTCGTCGGTGTGTGAGTGAGTGAGTGAGTTGGGAAAGGCGAAGCCGAACGACACCGACACCCGGTCCCGGACAGCACATCGATGGAATCGAGGAGGGCAAAAGACGGTCGTCTTCGCTTCATCTGGCTCGCTGGCTGGCTGGCTGGCTGGCTGGAGGTGATCGTTTGCTGCGGAACGACGAGCAGGAAGAGCCGACAGCAGCAACAACAGCTATGACGACTGTCGATGACGGCTCAAAGATCTGGCTGTCGATGAGGGTTAGTCGATAGGTTAGTCGGGCGCACTGTGTGTCTCTCCATACACACACAAAAAATCCCCTAAAACGACACATCCGTGGGAGGGAAGAAAGCATCGAACGACCGATGCGGGTTGCCATCGCTTTCCCAAGGGCTGCCACCGACGAGAGCGTGCATTAGATTTGAGGAAGATTTATCCGTTCCGTTTGGACGATCTCGCCCACTCTCGGCTGGAGAAAATAAACCAGTGGGAGGGAGATAGCAGCGAGTGCTGCGCGGCAAACGCGATTGAAGAGCACTATACATAGTACGGGAACGACGGTGGCCCCTCGAAGAACAGCCAACCATCCATCAAAAAGTATGGACCATCGCTCTGCTTCCCTGCCCTCCAATCGAATCGAAGATGGCCGCATCCGACGTGCAGCATAATGGAAGCGGAAAACCACGACTTACGCGCCCTCCCATTCGCTTCGCAAACAGTGAATTGAGTTTGATTTGAAGTACAGCACAAATCGAAACCGCTTCCAACCCCGAAACCCTCGCCGAAAATGGGCAGTGATACAAACCAGAACCCCCTGGGCGGTAGTGCCCGTGTTGGGGATGGATTTCGCCAGCGCTCTGGCTCCCCCCCTCTAAACCCGGGTGTCGTCCGGGATCATATCGCGATCGCGGTACGGACGTCGCGATCGTCGCCAGTAATTTATTTACCCATGTCCACCGTTCCGTTCGCCGTGGCCAGTGTGCCCTTTTTTGGTGGCGCACGGGACGAACCGTCCCCGCAGCAAACATAAATACTTCAGCTCCAGCTGCCAAGCATTTGCCCTGGGATGCTTCATAATTCTTTCGAATCGTTCTCGGCCGTTTTGAGCCTCGATCGGTTTCGATCGATCGGGTGAGTGTGACAGTCAAACACACACATAAAGCATCCAGCATCCAGCATCAGACGGCCGGAGCGCTTGCCGTAATGATCATTTCCATTTTCAAATCCAAAGGGGTGTTGCTTGTTCATAATTTGAAATCCTAACACCAAAAATGCGCTACAGTGAGCGACAAAACATGTAAATATTAAAGGAAACGTGCTTTTTTCTGCTCGGGCTTAGGTTCAAGCATTAAGGCAGTGAAGCATTAAAAATAAACGTTGAGTGAGATAATTTTCCGACTAATCTATTACTGTCATTATTTTCTAAAATTATTCATAATTGCATGGAAATGTCTGTGTTTCCTTATCTGTATTGTACTACAGTGCATAAATTCAATAACATCAACAATAAGAGTATCTACAGTATGATGACATGATGTGGTTTATTGTTGAAAATTTTCTTTATGTGACATTGTCCAAGCAAATTTTATTTTGTGAAATGTGTGTAAGAATGGATTTACGATGATCTGTTCATTTATTTCGGTTTTGGTAAAGCAAATATCTGTGAATTGATTGGAGCAATCAATAACAGGCGTGATGTTATAGAACAATAAACAATGGCCAGTTTTATTGTTATGTTTGGCAACTTTCTAGACCATGTTTAGACGTGTAGAAATTTATCTTCAGCAAGCGTGCCAATATCAAAACCTTATTTTAATGAACAACATTAGTCGAAAAAGACTACCATAATATTAACGCTTTTATCTTATGCCTATCAATCTTTGTTCATAATTGAAAAGATGCGAAGTATGGTCATAAAATAGAAGAAAGAAAATCAACCAACATGAAAATGAAAAAAAAAAAAGATTATCAAACATTAGATCACATGTTCATAGCTTTTCCTTTAGATTACTTGTTGAATAAACCAGGTACATCTTGATAATTTAAGTTTATTTAAAGCGCATTCTCATGTCAAATGGATGTGTTTAGCTACACACATTTGTTTGATCTCCAAGGCTTCGTTCATCAGGAACTGCTAACGATCCTTATAACGTATAACGTATATTCGTTGATAAATTTGGGAAAAAAATCATCTCCCCATCTGTTGGCAGCAATGCTATCAGATTTATCATCGCGAATGTGGAAGCAATCTAGTATGTATACTAGCTTTAAATTAAATATTTTCTATGCTCAAACCTCAAATAGGTCAGTTCTGTTTATACCTTTCTAATACTATCTGTCGCACTTTTTCCGTACGACACTGTATCTGTTGTTCTCTAAGCTAACCCCTAACAGTCGATCCGTCCATTTCATTCCATTTCGATCATCGGGTGCACAGTGTGTGATAATTTATTAACCTCCCAGCCGAAAAGTGTGATCTGTCATGGGAGCCGGGATCGAACGAACGTTGCGATGCACTTGCCCGAGACTGGTTACCGTTGACGTTACATTATTCGTTACTTCCAACTTCGAAAAACATCGTGAGATTGATAAAAATGTTCAAAATTATTGTTTGCACATTCCTAATTGAAAACAAAACTAATTGCTAAACGGCAAGGCCCGATTTAAAGAACATCTTACAGCGGCTACTTTCTAATAACAGTTGTCTGCTTGATTATCCGCATCAATATGTTCTAGTCGGCGGCGAATGCAATACCGCACCGTTACCTATTACGGTTGACGACATCGTGTCTCTCGTGCCACCCCACTACCACCTCGGACGATGTAAAACCTTAAACCCCTTCCACCCATTCCACTCGCAATCGTCCGATCGTTCACCAAGAAGACGGGACACAAGGCAAACGAGCACACCATACCCTCATGGAAAAAATCCAACAAACACAGAACGCGAAGCTGCGGAAGATGTTGAATTAAGATAGGACCTAATGTTGGTATTTATTAAAACGTTTATTAACAATTTATTTCGCTAAATTATGATATCATTTAAGTGTTAAATCATTTTATTGCATCCAATTATGCATCTGCCCTCGGTAGCGCCGCGCTACCCTGTGTGCCACCTCTGCCGGTCCTCTCAGCGCAACACGCTCTGTAGAATAGCATCGAGACTTACCGGACGGCAAAAACGCGGCGAGAAACGCGGGGATTTGCCTCTTCGGATTAATTCGTATTCGCAAAGGTGCAGCGACGATTGCTTAAGCATTATTTTTACCGTCGATTCGGCCGCCCCGTCGACCGTTTTGCGATAATATTCGAGCACGTTTCGCAGAAACCCAGTTGCAGCCGCCGAAAACGGTAATGGCATGGTCGGAGGGAAAGCGTTTAAGCGCACGAGTTTCGGCCGAGACCCCGTGCCGGCTGGAAGCGGAGGAATATTTGTGCGAATTATTAAGCCAACAGTACCAGCAGGAAGTTCTCTTCGCCCGTGTGGATTTGTTTGAGAATGTATCAAACTAATTCCTCAACAGGTGAAACTATTTATTGAGATATTTTTAGATTGGAGGCGTACATTTTTTGTTTTCAAGATGGATTATTTTACGTTGCTTGCCTTTCGTTCGGTCTCAAAATGCGTCTGTCCGCCTGAGTCGTTAATCATTTGGAATTCTCTTTCTTCATTTAGGTTTTGAAGCGCTCTATACTATATTAATTCCAATTCAAACATTACCGCCCGCCAGCATTCAAACGCTGTCGACTTCATTATTTTTTAGCGCTCAATGCGCCATTCCAATTTTAATTGCCAGTTTGATTTACATCCCTCAGACGTCCGGGCCAGAATCGTGTCCATCATTCCCCGTTTTTTTGGTGTGGATCGCCGTCTTTTCTTCGGCTTTCAAATATCATATATTCAAATTTTTTTATCGCTCCTCATTCTGTACCGTCCTCCTCGCGACCTTGAGCGGCCGAGTGTGATATGGTGGTTGCTTTCGCTGCAAACCATTTGTTCAACAAACATATGCCTCATGAAAATCAAAGCTTTACGCTCCTGTCGGGAAGCCATAAATCAATCCTCGGGCAGGCTCATTTGATTGGTTTTATGGACCCCCGTTCTCGGCGCGACCGCGCTCGCCCGTATGACCTTTTGTATCAATCAAATCCATAGTTTATAGCTTCATATTCGGGTTTGTGTTGTGGCGTGATGGCAACCAAACTATCGCCGGAAACAAGTTTGAAAAAGAATGTTCCCAAAATTCTTGATTTCCAATTGTGGTGGCGCTTTGAGACGCTCCACATAAAAGATGCCAAAATTGATGGAAAACCGGTTGACGCGTTTGTCGACCGATTGTCGAAAGTTCCGTCTTCGCGTCCGTACTTTCGTTGTTTTTACGATAAAATTATCATTCCCGAATATGTATAAAAACTAAAGGTGATGTTTTGTTCTCTCTCTTTATGGAGAAGGAAGTCACACGTGCCACAACAGCACTCTCGAACGTCATGAAAAGGCATAAGATAAACACCATAAAACCGTTTTATTACTTGTTCAGCTTTATGGCCGCGTTTGATGCATTCTTTAGTCACCTCGCATCCCCCAAAGCCGTCGCGCCTAATACGAACGACCAGGTTCAGGCCATTAAAATTACTACCAAAAAGGATACTCAACGCACGCTCCAAGCTCCAAAGCCGCCCGCTTTGGTGAAGAAAACAAAAACCGATCGATCGTATTCCGAACGGTACAGAGTACGAGGGGAGGGGACTTAATTTTTATAGCTTTCCATCAAAAAACACCTTTCAGGAACTGTTCTGCCTCCAGTTCATTCATTCATCTTGCGAGATTTCGAAAGTCCCCAGTCCACGCGCGTCAATGTCGCGACGATGGCACCTAATCCATAAATTTTGTTTATTGATCCGATACGTCTTAAAGTAGCACCTTTTAGGGGGCGGTGGGTCATCACCGTTCGATCGATCGATCGATCGATCGCGTACCTTTGCCGCGGGTGGGAACGCTTTTTAAAACCTCTCGTAAAGGACGCGGAGCAATAAAACTCGATGAAACCGTCCGTTTGTGACGGGTGTGAAGCACTTGAGTAAAAGTGTATTATTTTAAGCGGAAAAAATGATTCGTAAAATATTGAAACAAAATGTTGCTCCTGCCCGCAGGGAGGTAAATGCACTTCGCCACCACGGAGCGTGTGAGCGTACGGAAACAAAGGATCGTAAAATTTAATTGCTTATGAAATTGGTTCTAATTTTATTGTTGGCACGTTCTCCCGGAGCCGACGAGGTTGGGTCGTCCCGAAGTCGAAGAGTATGTAGCATACATGTTTGTTTCGATTTTATTTTTATTTCGAACATGTTTGGCGAGTGAACGTGTTAATTGATGAAAGCCTTACCCTGTTTGAGATAATCAAAGAAAATATACGTCTATCCTGGTGATAAGCATCCTTGCATCCTGATAAGCATCTTGCTAAGTCAATACACATATCGCCTAGCTACTTTCTTCCGGTTGATGAAGTCCCGTCCTAAATAGCGTTTATTTAGATTTATATTGAATCCTTTATTTTGACTCAAATGCTTATCCAAGCGGCACGTTTCGCTCTACATTAATTCCGTCAAAGTTGGGGATGGAAATTGCCTTAACATTAATATATTATAGCTAATTTTCTTCGCAACAAAGGACTCTCCACGTCCAAGATTAAGTTCGGTTCAATCTCCGCCCGAGACAAGTAGAAACGGCGTTGAACGCGAATGACGCCACAATGACAATGACTCTCGCCAAACAGTTCACTACTACTTGGCCTGATTCGGCCCGATGATATCGTCTTGCGAAAGTAAAATCCTTCCTTCCATCCTGACAAAGACGCCAGCGGAGTAGTACATCACTTCAGCGGCTCAAGTGCAGATATGATACTTTTATGTAAATGTGCCCTCATTGCTTTTTACCCTTCAACATTAATCGTCGGCTGCCTCATTTCTATCCCCTCGAAAGAAACACACACTGGCAGCTGCGCTGAAGACGGAGCACTGAGATGTGCCCGGAATGATAATGATAGTATCAGGAAAATTAAATTTAACCGAATTAAAATCAATAACTTTGCCAAACTTGCGAAGGAAGGAACGACGTGCACCCGACGCTTCGTTTTTGGGATGCTTGCTAAATTAGGTTTCTTTGTGTACATGCTTCTGTGCCGCTGGAGCAACAAAGAAGCTCATTAGAAGTTTTGTTGATATATACAAAAAACCCGAAGAAATTGGAAAATTATTTTCAAAATATGAAAGGAATGTTGCTATTAGCCGATTTTTCCTCTAATAAAGAAACCTATTTCGAGTAACATTTCGAACTCAGCAAACAAATTGAGCTAAACGTCAAAACGGCGCTGTAATTGACTGACAAATGATGCGAAAATTTGCATAACACGTATTTTTCCACAAGAAAATACTTGCTCCCCGAAACCCCGCAAGATTGACATCCCAAATTCTCACACTCACTACCGAAAGCTACCAACACTTCCAGCCACTCCGCTATATACACCAAACGCCGTACAGGATCTCCAGAAACCGTACGTGCCCTTTCGCTGGCAAGAAAAATCAACGCTAACTCGATACCCTCCACCCGACGCGCGATGCTCCGTTGGTTTCTCGGGACACTTCATCACAGGCAGCAGCCATTGCTGTGTGCTGCTGGGATCGCGCTGTCAGTTCGTCAGCCGCTCGTCACCGGGACCCGATTCGTTCGAACGCCTCACTACCACACTGCCACTGGGAAGGACGACCTCCAACCAATACCGAAACATCCGCCATCGTCGCCGGTCCTTTGTCGTCGTACGGCGAAGCGCGCCCATATGCCGCTGCTTTCACTCCAACCGGGGCTGAGCGGTTTTCCACCTCTCAGCACACAAACGCACGCAAGTCTCAATCGCAGTCGTCATCCTCATCATCCGTCCATTTTTAACACGCTGCTTCATACAGAAGCCCTCTTTTTCCGTTCGTCCTTGAGTGTG
>KZ068092.1:41975-60264 GCA_002091845.1 Anopheles cracens
GTCGGACGACTATTTGCGTCCCATCCAATCAACGTGCCTTATGTACGATGTTTACCGTTCTGTTTATCATCATCCCCCGCACGCACATACACACAGTCGTGCGGCACGTGCATTCATCAGGCGCGTCACATGGCGCGGGACGACTTGGCAATGACAGGATCGCTGGCATGTCATCCGTACTTTGGGTTGGTGCAAATGGGAACAGTTGTAAGACACCATATTTCTGAGCCTGACGGTGTTTTTAGTGCAATATTTGTGTTGTATTATGTAGGAAAACAGGTATGCGATCAGTGCCAGCACAATAACGCACAATTTATATATGTTTCTGTAATAATTGCACATTCCATACATTTGTGTCTTTGTGTAAATCTAAATAGAACAAATGTAATATAACAAAGATGCAAATGTATTGTATTTTTTACTATATTTCATCTATCAAACCATGTGTCATAGAACCGTATCAAGGATAACAAGATTATCAAATGAGTTATTGAAGTTACCAGAAGAGGATACATAAAAAGATACCTTAAGACTACAGTATACATTGCATTGACCTATTTCTCTGCACCAATAAATTGTGAAGTCCTTAGTTGGTGTTACAAACTGGTGTACTTCGCATTTGTTGTTTTGATTTGTGTCTTGTTTGGGATTTACCCTTGAACAATAATGTCATCAAGTACCTTGACGCAATAGGATGTATGCTATACCAATTTCGATTGGGGATGTTAACAAAGTCACAAAAAATACAGATACAGTTTAATAAGATAACTAAGATAACTAAAGGGCATGTATGTTATCCAGTCAAGTTCCTTTTTTCCCGAAGAAAGACTTAGAGCCTTTTTTCATTAACTATAGATCAAGCAGGGATGAATAGAAGTTGAAACGTTTGAAAAATGTTTCCCAAAACTCCTTAGTTTGGGTCAATATGGAAATGATATGAACAATTTTAAGAAACGACAAGAACTTTTTGTTTTTATTAACCTGTGTTTATTATTTTTTACTACTTTTGAAAACATTTTTGCCGAACTTTGCTGCTATATAAACAAATTTGAGAAGATTGATTTGCATGATCAATTAACCAGATTTTATGATTTGAAATAGTATGTCTAAACTAGCTATGAAATAGTATCAATACAGAAATAATCATTATTACATGTCCTTGCAATTATTTTTGCCTAATACTATACTCTAAATTCTACTCAACCAAACACATTAAAAAACATTTTATGAAAAACTCCTTTCGCCCGTGATGTCGATGTTCCGCATTTCACCACAACCGACGCTCCATTTTGCTACCACTACCGCCATCTAGTGCAGGACGCCGAAAGCAGTGCCGCCATCATCGAGCCCATAAATCTTCCCAACCGAACCCCGTGTCCTGGTTCAGGCGTACTTTCCCTTCATCCCTTCATAATCTTCCGTCTCCGGAACGAAACCTTCCCCTGCGCTCGCCTCGTCGAGCACGGGCCCAAAACCGTCCGACCTGTTACGGTCCGACTTGTCAAAAAAGCGAAGCCAGTACTTGATCAATCCCGGAAAGCAGCCGACGAAACAAGACGCTCACTTTCGATGCGAAAATCCGGTGTACACGCAGTAGCGCGCATCAAAAAGCCACCAGATAGGGGTTTTCCTGCCCTCTTCGCGTTGAGTTATGTTTTATGAGTTTTCGGGGTTTTCGGGCCGACCGACGAACCCGGCGAGGGTTGGAAATCCAAGATCCGAGTAATAAGAGAAACAGAAACATTTAGCAAAACACGCACACGGGGCCGAACGGACGGACGGGCTGGAGGGCGGGCCGGTTAAGATGGAAAGTAACACGGGCCATTAAAAATATGACATACGGTGAATGGCGTCGTAAAAAACAGCCTCCCCAGTGCAAGATAAGCAATAGGTGGCTGCGGTGGCATCGTCTCGATTTTCATGGCACGCTTCGGTGTGTGATAACAAAAAACTAATGAGCATAATTTTTTATTTATCTCGCATGGCTCAGGGTTTGGCTCGTGGTTTGGCTCATCGGAAAAGGGGTGAATTTTCAAGTTTTGAAGATTTATAGTAAACATATTACCGGATGCTTTTATTTGTTAACAGTATTAGATAGATAAAAGATTACTTTTGGAAACACTGAAGAATTTATTAAATTTATTAATTTAATGGAATTTAACGAAAGGAAACAAAAGAATTCAATTGAATTAAAAATCGATGTGAAAACGAAAAAAGATGAAAGCTTTTGCTCGTATTCACTTACACTGGCACGTTCTGCAAATGCCAATGTTCCATTTTGATTATGTTTACCGTAAAACACAATTTACAGTGAAAAATGTTTGCATAGCGCTTCTGTACGTAATTATGTACCGAATATCTACAGATGCGTACAGCGACAGATGTACAGCGATATGACGAGATGAAATCGCGAATAGGATGATATTCAACATATCATTCCAGAAATCCCCATCCTCTGTGGCGAACGATACAACTCCTGGCACATTCCCTGGAGAGGAATCATTTACACAAATCCGGAGCAGGGCAAGAAGAAACACGACGACACACAGGGTATGCCAAGGTAGAAAAAAAAATCAAACAAATGAAAGGACGAAGCACAGTGTGTTTGCTTCGTACGCTTGTATCCTCGCAAAGAATTGGTATAGCAACAGCCCACACCCAGAAGGAAAAAAAACGCATTCCCAACCGTTCCGCCGCAAAGCAAGGCTAGAAAGAGTCCGACATCGGTATGGTGTTGGTGTTTGTATACTGGGACGAACGGACGACGACTGTATTGTGTACTCCCCGACGGTCGTAGCACGATGGGCTGATAGCGCCGATGGAGCGATGGAGCGATACGACGGGTCGGAAGGGATCCCACCACCACCACCAGCAGCAGCGTGCCCTAACGCCCGAGATGTATCCGTCAAGGCAAGCGCTATCCGGCGCATACCGGCGCATGCCATCGCAATTTGACGAGCAACCGACAGTATCGAAGACAGCCCGAACGGGCGAAAAAGGTACGCTTCCTGCGCACCAGCAGCATACCAGTCGGTCGGGCTAGAAAGGGAACCCCTTGCGCCGGGCGAACGAGAGAGAGAGAGAGAAGATCCTGCCGTAAAGGTGCGTAATGGCGTTCGCCGTCAAGTCGACGGAGCGCATCCTGACATCGATTAGACATAAACGTGTCACTGTGAGCGCTGGCACGGACGCCTTTTTTGACATGCCCCAGGGCTTCCGGCGCACCACCCACCCATCCACTCTCCCCATCAGCCCTTCGGCGTCCAGAAAATGAGCGCTTGGAAGCGCACAGATACACCCGAACACCCGTGGCGTATTCGTACAACTACAGCGATAGTTCCGGTTCTCCCGAGAGCGCGATACAAGATGACAACGACGACGACGGGGAGACGAGCACGATACACTTCCAAACGCGCTTATGTACAACTCGCGCGATTGCCACCGCCTAGGCTAGCGAACGGTTTCGGTTCCCTTTTTTTGCTGCTTTGATAAGATGCCAAACACTCCTCCGTCGAGAACGTGAGCGAGACGAGCGTGGCGAAAAACTGTTTGGAAAACTTTTCACCACTCACACACACACACAAAAGCACACGCACCACAAACTGCGAATGATTGCAATGAATTTTCTTAAATTTTCCTGTTTTTCTTACATGCTGCTAAAATTTGTGAACACCACCCCCGCCCGGGTCTTTGCAAGCTACTTCTATTCAGCTGAATAAATTCCATCCGAGCTCGAGAAGCGAACCCAACCCGCCCAGCGGGTGAAGTGATGTCGAATTTTCACGCAACCCGAAATGGATCGTTTGGATGGTTTGTGTTGATTGAAAGTTTTTTTTTTGTGTGCGCGCGCTCATTTTATTTATCTTTCCCACAGATGGAAGGCTGCCATGTCAGGTTGCCTTTTCGGTTATGGAATCACACGCGAAAGCTTTTATCCTTGGTGGGGGTAAATCCTGCCGCGCGGAAGGGTTGGGGTACGGGTAGAAGAAGCAAATGGCTCCTTGGATGGGTGTTCTTTGAAACGGTCGCCCATGGAAGAGTTTGAATGTGTTTCGTTCACGGTACCAGTAATTATCATAAATTAAATATTTGTTTCGGGTTTGAACTTCTCATAGCAAGTCGTTGCATAGCTGTATGGTATGTTAATGATATTAATATTTAGGTAATACCTTTAAGTTATATGATATATTGTTTACTATTTATAATTTAGCATGTCTTGTTCCATTTATGTTTTAAATACTTATTAATCAATGTAGCCTATCTATTTCACTCTTTGTTTTTCAGCCAAACGATGTAGGAAATCATTATGGCTTCAAAGAGTTCATCAAATATTAATTGAATAGTTTTTTGCAATAAAATTACTTTTGCTATACCACTATTGTGTAATAAACACATTCGTTCATTAGATCCGAGTATAATTTCAGGTTACATTTGATGAAGGAGTGAACGTGAAATTTTTGCTGTTTGATTACAGTTTACACAACATTCATAGAAATTTAAAGTAATATACCGTAACAGGAAAAAGTTTTGAGGTAAATCATTTCATTCTTCAATTTCTTTTTTTTACTTACTACTTTTTACTTTTTACTTTTTTACTTTACTTTACTCTGACATTACATTGATTCTTCAAAATTTTATTAATTTGAAAACCCTATCATCTAAAAATATAAGAAAATTACTAAAATACGGCATAAACATATTGGAACATTGTTCTGCACATTAAAAGAAGTTCAACGAGCCCATATGTCATTGCAATTTGACGATTTATTTATGAAAGATGGACTCACGAAACCAAGGAGATAATCTCATAAAGATTCATCGTTTTTGCAAAAAAAAAGAAATCAAGAAATAATATACCATAAAAAAAAAAACAATCAATTTCACAGGGTTATAATGTTCTAATCTCTGTGAGAGGACTAGGATTTGTTACAATTTTGTTTGAAATAGCTTAAACCACTAACTTTCCATACATTTGAGAAGCTTTGTTGTATTAGGCTTTTCTGTATTAACAATTTATATTTCGTGCAGGTTACACATTATGAACCAACGAGCATACAACTTATCATGAACTAATGTAACAATATGCTACTATTCGCCCTTTTCATCACAATGGTTAAGCCTGCCATACTTCACTGAAGGAAAAAAGTATCCATCTAGAGCCTTGTGTCATAATTATTTCCACCCTCCTTCACCACCGTTAAGATTGAAATAAACCTATGATGCACGTGCGTTCGTATCGGGGCGCGTGCAAACATTTCGCACGATTGATGGATCCCACGGGAGCCAAAAATTATTCATTACTCCCGATATTATATCGTCAATTTGTCAGTACCGGAGCATTGGGCCGCTGCCTACGCTACAGAACGTCCCTGCTGCGCTGGGACCGGAGTCAGTCCACGCGCCTTTCGGTCGTAGAGAAATCTCATCGCATCCGGTAAACGTACCATCTCGTAGGTCAGCTCTGCATGCGTACTGTCGCAACACCGTTTGGGAGAGTTGGGATGTGCACAGAAAATGCACAGGAAATAGGCAGTTCTCCGGTGTTTTGATTTAAATCTACCGTTAAATGGCGTAAATTGCCTCTGTTCGTTCGTGTTTGCGGGCGAAGGAGTGCGCCAGCGTAAGGTAGGTCCAGCTGCAGGCCGTCGCTTGGAATGTGCAGCAATGAAGACTGGCACGGTTTCGAGGACGACGCAGAGTGCTCACTTCTCCTGAGATTTGATTGTTCTTCTAGGTGTGCTGAAGGATGAAACACAACGCACAGTGGTCTATTGTGGTCGACAGAATGGAATTGGGTTGAGATTTTTGACACTAAGAAGGATACTCGCATCTTTGAACGTTATGATCTGTTATGATCTGAAATATTCATCAATACAGTGCAACTCAAAAGTAACAAAAAAAATTGTTTATTTTTAATGAAATTTAAGCTTAATTAACTACTTAACTATCACCGACAAAAGTAGATACTTTGGAGTATAAATTTAGTGTTTCAAAAATTTATAATGTTCTATACAGATATACATCTGTAGTTTTATACGAAAATAAGCATTTTTTATCCTAAAAGGATTAGATATTTCAATACTACTATTACATAAAGTTCGCAAATCTCGTTAAGACATTTGTTGATGATTTTTTTCTCATTTTACTTCATACTCATTCAATCCTCGCAATAAATCTCCTATTGCCAAATACGTTAAACATTAAACATTAAAAAAGACGTATGATGAAATATGCGTTTCTAACTATTCATTATTCAATATGCAAAACAATCCTCCACTTAGTCTACTGTCAGTACACAACCAGCTTGTTGTTGAACAAAGTTCATCATCAAAGTTTATGATCCCTAAACTCGACTAATAAACCTTTGTCCTTCGCACCGCGGTGCGCCAAATGTTCGCCCTGTAGTTCATATTTCGCCCAACGCATCTTCTGCCCCGGTAAAAGCTTGCATCCTTCGGGGTAATGGTCTACTTAGCACTTGTCCAACGATCCTACGAGCCTACGATGGTTTCCGGAAAAACCCACACCACAAATAATGCGTCAAGTGTGTCCGGACGCATAAACAAACCGCTCTCACTCACTCTCTCTCGCTGCTCGCACGCGTGTGCCTTGTGAGTGCGACCGTCCGTGCCGTGAAAAGTGAAGCCTTCGTGAACGGTGAAGTCAATCCAGGACGATGTAGTGTAGAGCAGTTCGGCTACCGGGGAGCTGTAGCAATATGCAATCGTACCACAACCCCATTCGCACCACTGTGTTAAGGCCTTCGCGCGCGCGCGCCAGGTGTCAGTCGAAAATGCTCGCCGGGCCCATCGTCCCGCAATGAGCCGGAGGAAGCATTTATCTTCAGCTAAACACGCTAATACGACGACAAAACATACATGTCCTTCCGGGGTTCACCCGGTACGATGGTATCCTTTGCGACTACGGCGGATCCGTAGTCACCGTTGGCACATTCGCCGGCGTGAGAACGCCACCGTGTGCCACCGTGTTCGAAAGCTGTTTTCGGGACCGAATCGCTTGAACTTCGCCGTCCTTGGCTCCGGTCAGTAATTTTTGGGAAGCTCGCGGGCGTCTGTGCGTCCGGGAACGTGTGTGTGTGTGTGGTATCCGTTTTTGCCGTACGACAAGGATCGCGCATTCCGTCGCGCTACACGGGCATTACGTGCGCACGTTACGGCTTGTGGTATTGCGGCTAATAACCGCAGGAATGTGAAGCGCGAATCATTAAATCAGTGCGAGTTATGAGAGTACTTTAAATAGCAATTGTTATATCCGGTATTTATCGGTACCCTCAGCGCTAGGCAAAGGAACCGACGGGAAACTGTTTTTTGAGGGTTTGCCAGCAGAAACGATTGCAGTAAACAGTTGAAGAGGATGCATTTTTGCTTGCTTTTGTTTAGAAATTAGATGTTATTTCTATATTATACAAAACCTTAAAAGTTTCTATAAGCGGTATTAGGTTGATATCTTAATACATCAGCTTACGACATTATTTCGCCGTAGCATTTTTAATAAACTTGCTATATGTACATTATCCAGGTAGTGTACTAGGGTAAACTTAAGGAGGCTAAAGTGAACAACCCAAACAGAGGTTAACTCATATACTCCATCGCTAAATGAATCCATTTTGATTAAAAACATGCACCAACCAACACAAAAACAACAATTTTTTATAAAAAATAATTTCATACATCTCTTTGCTTCGATGCAAGATCTTAAAATTCAACGTTGTTTAATGAAATTGCCCTTTCAATATTGTAAAGCAATCATGTTGGTCTTGTTCTCTAGATTGAGCATAACGACTTACTGGTTCACGCCGGCCCACTTATGGTCAATAGATTGTTTTTCGTTAATAAGAAGAATAGTTGCAGATGGATTCTTGGATGGACTTGTCCTGTCATGTGAAGACCGACTCCGTTACCCCTAGGCTACCGTTGACCTCAAACCTCGGGAAACTCCTTCAGATCGAAAGAGATTCAAACTCAAGTAGATTTAAACTCCTGTTCTAAAAGCATTATAGTACTGTATGAAGTAACCTTTTCTATGTTATAGTCGTGCCAAACACAACTAACAACATGGAACAATGTGACAACGACTTGAAACCCCAAAAACTTCCAACCACATCCAAACGTAACGTTGTTTGACCGTCCGGCGCAGCATAAAAAAGCGTAAAATAAGTGTCAACAAATAACATACCGAATACCGCAAAACCATGCGCGTATTCTTCCTTGCCAATGCTAATTTCGCCTCTATCTCACCGCCTGCCATAATGGGTACCTTCCTTTTTCCATAGAAAACACAATATCCAAGCTCCAGTTCCGACCAGCGGAAACGACAAACTTCCTTCTCAACTTTCCCCGATCAGGCTATCGGCCTTGGACGATTCGTATCGATAAGAGACGCACGGCACGGAACGACTGCTTACGACTGCCTGCGTCCCTTGGGTCAATAAGACCCAACCTGCGCCAGAAACATGGTCCCGGTACGGTGGCAACATACATCGGGCAAACCGGGGCATAAAGCCGAGCTTCATCAGCACCGACGCGATCCGTGGTCATCAAGACAAGTCCATGGTCGTCGACGTCGTCGTCATCGTGGGTAGCGTGTTCCGGGTGTAGGTGTCCCTCTTGGTCGGGTACATTTGGAGCCCATCCGTATACGTGGGTCCGTTGGCACAAGGTCCAATGTCGTCAAGTTAGTTGAACCAACAACGATATCAGTTCGTTCGTGTCGCGTCTCATCGCGCCTTCCCTTCCCTTACTCTCCTGCGGCACCGAATGGCACCGTGCATATGACCAGCGCACAGCGTGTCAACCGAACCGGCTGGACACTAGCTAGATTGTGGAAACTAGCGCCCGAACCAAACAGGACACCGGCTCGCCGGAGCACATGTTAGCCAAAGTTTTACTACCCCGAAGCCGAACCGGAAGGAGTCCCTGGGAGAAAATTTAAGAGACCTCAGGGACAATTTTATTGTTTTCAATATCCTGCAAATCAGGATGGGTTTCCTCTGTGCGTCCTGCTGTATGTCCTGCTAAATATTACACGCCAATTCGTGAGCGTGGCGGATAGTTTTGGAGTGGTTTTGGATAAACACGAATAGATTTTGTAGCGAATCTGTAAAACGTCATTCTAGTATTCGGTCTAAGATAAAACTTTTCATTACTTTCTTTCTTGATAACGATTCGAATAAGGATGAACTCAATATCTACATTCGTTTCATAAATTCATCAGTGTACACCAATTGTGTGCAGTGTTACTATGTCTAGCAATTTTTCACTCAAATTAACTCAACTCACATGCTAATCCATACAAAGTGCCTGATTATCGAAACTTTTCCGCTTTCTTACACAAACAAATGCGCGTTTCCATTCCGAGAACCCGCACGCAACCGAGTTCGCCTGGAGAACAACAGCTCAGACGCATTACAAAAGCCACAATTGTAAAACATTATGCATGATCTTCCCGGAGCAAGTGTTTGCCTCGCAAACAGCGGTGAGAATGGCTGCACTAGTGCTTCCGCTGCCAGGACTTAATCATGAGTTATTAACAGTTTATGAAATTTATGATCTTTTGCAATCTTTTACCCGCCCGGGCTACCCGGGCTCTCGGTGTCGTTTCGTGCCGGCTTTTAAATTATCATGCTCTCGTGTTGTGCTCTGTTACTCTGCTCCAGCAGAGAACTCCATCCCACCGAAAACACATCCCAAAACCGGTCGTTACTATTTGCATGATGAATTTTCACTCACGTAAGCCATCCCGTAGTCGTCCGGGTGGTATATGGTTTTGTATCATTTGTAGCTGTTGATTTGTTTCCCATGCAATGCAGTTGATGGGAGGATCTATTGCGACATTACAGTTGTACCGTTTTTAGGCAAAGCGAAAGCGAGATCATCATTGTGTCGATAGTGTGCCGATCGTACGTGTCTGTTGGAGGCACGAATGAATTTTTCGTAGCGTGTGGTTTGATCGAATGTGCCGGCAGAACTATCGAAGTCGAAACCTTCCCATTGCGTAATTAGATATATTTATTAATGTTCCTACATGAGTGAGCCTTTGCAGGGAGAACTTTCCTATTCCCCAACTCCCCGTTCGGTAGTCGGTAGGCGAACGGGAACACTCACAGGCCGTTCAAAGTCCGCGCTCAACTCCACCGAGCTGGACCTAAGGGACCTGTGCGAGCCGTTACCGTCCGGTGGTGGAAGAAAAGTTCCACACACGATGTCGTTCCCTCGCTGATGAGGGATGGTCGTTTCTCTCGGTGGGTTCGTCTCGTGCACCGGACACGGCACTTCCTACAGCCCGTCCTAGCGGGACCTATCCCACCCGGTAGCATTACGACTGATGCGACCTTTTTCAAAGACAGCCGAACGAAATGAGAACGGGCAAAAGTGGCGCGGTAGGGAGAGTTTGGAGCGACTCCCGTCCCCGGAAAGAGTTACTACCGATGTTTCAATATAACATGTTTGATAGCACCGACAGTCGAGGAGAAAATGTTGGCGGTGGTAAGGCATTAGAAAAAAGCTCCAAAAATATTTCAGTGGAATGAAGGTTGTAACTTAAGTTTTCCAATACATCCAATCTAAATATTTTGTTCTGATTTTTTTTTTTGAAAAATAAAATCATTACAGGTGATTTCTGTATTTTTATTGCATTTTACTTCAACTCTTTCAATCATAGCTATTTTTATTATTATCTCAATTTTTAATAGTAGATGTTATTCTAGTTATACTCTTGTAACTATCATTGCGTATCTGGCTACCTGTACATCCTGACTTTAAGTTGTTATTAGGTGTACGATAGTTTACCATATTTTTTTTCATTCAAACAAAGCTAAGAGATGACTTTTAATTTAAATCATTTTAATGTATCATCAATTAACTGAAAGCTATAGTATAGATTGATACTAATCCTATAATGAAAGACCATGGACATGATTATAAAAAAATGTTAATTAGTTTTTATATGAAATTTGATCTTTAGTGTACATCTGAATGCTATTTACGTCTCCTTGTCCTTTAAGTCTCCAGCAATGTCTTGTCTATTTTTTAATATGACTCATAAAAAACTCACTGTACGCAGACTCATTCCATTCTCGTACAAAGATGAAGTTATTCCAATTAACTGAAAAGAAATCAAATGTACCATAAACAAATTTATCTCGTTGTTCCTCCCATATGCCTTTGGATTCACGGCTACACACCAAAACGTTACTACCGCACTAAGCAAGCGCTCCCATTTTGCACACCACTGTGCACCGCACACCGGCAGTGGAAGTTAGTAAGTTACGCCGGCAGCTCCGTTTCGGCATGTCCATGTGTACATAAATTTGTGTAATAACCATGTGATATATCAAACAGAATTTATTCCAACAATTAGACAACAACTTTGCCCATTCATCAAAATAAGGATTTCAGTTTTATGACCATAACAAGCTCTAGATGGCAGTATAATCATCCTCCTCAGGGATCATAACATTCAGCAGCGCTTCCCGTACGCCCCACCGGTGGCGTACGGACGGTGGCGGCGGTGGCCACTCATCGGCGGCGGCGGCCTTGCAGCCGATATGGCAGTATGTTTAAAAGATATCGCTTGTACGACGCTCCAGAGTGTCCGTGTCCGATCCGGTGCCGGTCACACACATGTGCATGTTTCCCGTGCGTCCATGAGGCGGACACAATGTTCCAGCCCGTGTAACCGGTGGCTCCTTTGCAATGTCCTGTCTCGTTTCCCACCCAGGAACACCCTTAAACACGTTGGTCCTTTTGTTGTTCTGCCGCATCCGTCGCACCGGCACGCCGGCTCGTCTCGCCGACGGCCAGCTGGAATTTGGATTCCGAAGCCGAAGCCTCCGGAGGAACGTTCCTTGTCTTTCGTGTCTGAATTTCCGACGCTACGGGGTCAGGCTCTAGCCCGGGTAATGGATTCGCTGCCCAACCATACCCGGCCGCCCGGCCATAAGTATTTCTCCTCCCGGTGCACTAGCTCCACTACCGGAGTCCGAACTTCTATCGCCCGGTTCGCAACCGTCATGGTCGTCATGTTTTCCCAAACCCCGTGGAACGAGACCGATATTTTATCTCGGTGAAACAACGAACCGAACTTGTCCGTAAGTGCAGTGACGTTGTTCCGGCCCGGTGCTAAAACCCCGGGCGGAGGTATTTCAGTGCACTACCGATGTTTCAATATAACATGTTTGATAGCACCGACAGTCGAGGAGAAAATGTTGGCGGTGGTAAGGCATTAGAAAATACCTTCAAAAATATGTTAATGGAACGAAAGTTGCCACTTTAGTTTTCCAATTGAATGTATTTATTTTTGAAAAAAAAATCATAACGGTTTTTGGTGTTTTCTGTAAATGTATTTCTATTGCATATTACTTAAATTCTTTCAATTATAGTGTTTTTATTACTATCTTATTATCTCTTTCAATTGTATTATTTTTTATCTTTTTTATGTAAATTTCATTCTAGTTATACTCTTGATTGTTCAAATTGTTTTGAATAATTTTCTTCAATCAAATATTAGGGATGTCGTTTAATTTGAACCATTTGAAAGTATTTTTTAATTAATTCAAAGTTATGCTTTATAGTATCATCTTAGAATGGAAGATAATGCACACAATTAGAAGCAAAAGGTCCTAATTGGTTTATATATGCAATCTTATCTTTATCGTTCATCTGAATATTAAAGTCTCTTAGTCGTATAGCAATATCTTGTCTTTTTTTTTAATATGACTCGAAAAAAAGTGCATACAGACCCATATTTTTTCTTAGAAATATGTTATTACAATTGAACAGCTATTACAAAAGAACAGAAAGTTTGAATTTTGTAAACAAATAACTCAAATTTTCACTCTCTTTGAGCCTCCCATATGTCTTTGGATTCACGGCTTACCTACACACCAAAACGTTACTACCGCACTAAGCAAGCGCTCCCATTTTGCACACCACTGTGCACCGCACACCGGCAGTGGAAGTTAGTAAGTTACGCCGGCAGCTCCGTTTCGGCATGTCCATGTGTACATAAATTTGTGTAATAACCATGTGATATATCAAACAGAATTTATTCCAACAATTAGACAACAACTTTGCTCACAGGCCGTTCAAAGTCCGCGCTCAACTCCACCGAGCTGGACCTAAGGGACCTGTGCGAGCCGTTACCGTCCGGTGGTAGAAGAAAAGTTCCACACACGATGTCGTTCCCTCGCTGATGAGGGATGGTCGTTTCTCTCGGTGGGTTCGTCTCGTGCATCGGACACGGCACTTCCTACAGCCCGTCCTAGCGGGACCTATCCCACCCGGTAGCATTACGACTGATGCGACCTTTTTCAAAGACAGCCGAACGAAATGAGAACGGGCAAAAGTGGCGCGGTAGGGAGAGTTTGGAGCGACTCCCGTCCCCGGAAAGAGTTACTACCGATGTTTCAATATAACATGTTTGATAGCACCGACAGTCGAGGAGAAAATGTTGGCGGTGGTAAGGCATTAGAAAAAAGCTCCAAAAATATTTCAGTGGAATGAAGGTTGTAACTTAAGTTTTCCAATACATCCAATCTAAATATTTTGTTCTGATTTTTTTTTTTGAAAAATAAAATCATTACAGGTGATTTCTGTATTTTTATTGCATTTTACTTCAACTCTTTCAATCATAGCTATTTTTATTATTATCTCAATTTTTAATAGTAGATGTTATTCTAGTTATACTCTTGTAACTATCATTGCGTATCTGGCTACCTGTACATCCTGACTTTAAGTTGTTATTAGGTGTACGATAGTTTACCATATTTTTTTTCATTCAAACAAAGCTAAGAGATGACTTTTAATTTAAATCATTTTAATGTATCATCAATTAACTGAAAGCTATAGTATAGATTGATACTAATCCTATAATGAAAGACCATGGACATGATTATAAAAAAATGTTAATTAGTTTTTATATGAAATTTGATCTTTAGTGTACATCTGAATGCTATTTACGTCTCCTTGTCCTTTAAGTCTCCAGCAATGTCTTGTCTATTTTTTAATATGACTCATAAAAAACTCACTGTACGCAGACTCATTCCATTCTCGTACAAAGATGAAGTTATTCCAATTAACTGAAAAGAAATCAAATGTACCATAAACAAATTTATCTCGTTGTTCCTCCCATATGCCTTTGGATTCACGGCTACACACCAAAACGTTACTACCGCACTAAGCAAGCGCTCCCATTTTGCACACCACTGTGCACCGCACACCGGCAGTGGAAGTTAGTAAGTTACGCCGGCAGCTCCGTTTCGGCATGTCCATGTGTACATAAATTTGTGTAATAACCATGTGATATATCAAACAGAATTTATTCCAACAATTAGACAACAACTTTGCCCATTCATCAAAATAAGGATTTCAGTTTTATGACCATAACAAGCTCTAGATGGCAGTATAATCATCCTCCTCAGGGATCATAACATTCAGCAGCGTTTCCCGTACGCCCCACCGGTGGCGTACGGACGGTGGCGGCGGTGGCCACTCATCGGCGGCGGCGGCCTTGCAGCCGATATGGCAGTATGTTTAAAAGATATCGCTTGTACGACGCTCCAGAGTGTCCGTGTCCGATCCGGTGCCGGTCACACACATGTGCATGTTTCCCGTGCGTCCATGAGGCGGACACAATGTTCCAGCCCGTGTAACCGGTGGCTCCTTTGCAATGTCCTGTCTCGTTTCCCACCCGGGAACACCCTTAAACACGTTGGTCCTTTTGTTGTTCTGCCGCATCCGTCGCACCGGCACGCCGGCTCGTCTCGCCGACGGCCAGCTGGAATTTGGATTCCGAAGCCGAAGCCTCCGGAGGAACGTTCCTTGTCTTTCGTGTCTGAATTTCCGACGCTACGGGGTCAGGCTCTAGCCCGGGTAATGGATTCGCTGCCCAACCATACCCGGCCGCCCGGCCATAAGTATTTCTCCTCCCGGTGCACTAGCTCCACTACCGGAGTCCGAACTTCTATCGCCCGGTTCGCAACCGTCATGGTCGTCATGTTTTCCCAAACCCCGTGGAACGAGACCGATATTTTATCTCGGTGAAACAACGAACCGAACTTGTCCGTAAGTGCAGTGACGTTGTTCCGGCCCGGTGCTAAAACCCCGGGCGGAGGTATTTCAGTGCGGCTCGGTCCCGCTCAAGAAACCGCAACGGTGGGACGGCCCGCGAGACGGTGGGAGACAATAAATGTTTTTACATGATATATTTATCAGAAAGTTCTTTATCACCTTCTCGGGAGCGCACACATTAGACTGGCTTTTGTTGTTGGCGAATGATTCGGCCCGGCGGCTGCCATGGGGACCGGGCCACCGCAGGGGACCAGTGCTCCATAATCTCCGTGCCAGCCGCCGTTCGCCGTGTCTTCGTCATAATGAACCTTCCTTCACCCCGGTGGTGCACTTGCACTTATCTCTCAAGGTAGTGCCGGGTTCGATCCGTTCGCAGCCGACACCGACCGGTCGTTCGGTCTGTCACCCGTCGTGGTCCGCGTCCGGTCGGGTTGAACCTGATCCGCACGTATCCCTTCTGGTTCTTAACGGTGCGCTTGATGTCTAAAGTTTGATTTACTTCCTGTTTTCGCAGGTCGCAGGTCCCGTGCCGGGTGTTGTGTCAAAGGCGCGACCGGCGTGCCCTACCTCTGGCCCTTTCTTCACATCGCGACCGCGCTCCAGGTGCGCACCACTGCGGCAGAATGCTCAACGAGGAGGACCCCGAGCTGGATGACACTCATCTCTGCATTAAGTGTGGCAGTACCGTGGAGGGAATTGAAAATTACATTAAGCACCGCAAGGTAAACTGCGCCCAGCCACCCAAGCGTTCCGGTGCGGACGACGAGCCCGGTGCGATTGGCAACACCGATCAGCCGACCGTGGCGCTGCGCGACGGTGCGGCCTCGACGACGACGGAACCGACGACGCCCTATGGGACGTTCGATTTCACCGAACCAATCAAGGAACCGGAGCACCACAAGAAAGTCCCGAGCTATGACTATCATAACTACGAGCTGGACTCCCATCACCATCATCATCATCACCACGCGGACCCGGAGCATCATCGGACCGATGGCTCCAAAGCGACCGACTACAAGAACGAAGTGAATTACGAGTACGAGCTGGGAGCGGATCTGTTCTTCTCCTCGCTGGAGCTGCAGAGCAGCAGCAAGCAGCAAAAGACGATACCGACGGTTCCGGCTGCAAGCGGTGCAAGCGGCGCTGGTGGCGGTAGCTGCAGTCCTGCGTCAAAGATAGCACCGGCATCGCAGACCAGACCAAAGACCCGCAAATCCCTCGCCACGGCCCTCGAACCGGATCAGCAGCAGCAGCAGCAACACCATCAGCTACCGGACGATTGGCTGGCGACGAGTCCGAACGAGTCCGATAAGCTTATGAAAGCTGTCAGCGATATCAGCGGACACAAAAAGGTGGAACTGTACCCGATCTTCCATCACGAGTCGCCCGACCCGTCCGACGACGAGACCGTCGAGGAGGAGGACGACTACGATGCGCCACCCCGCACCCACACCGGCGGCAAGTGGAAACCGGAACACCGTCCGTCGGCGAACGTACTGCGCAGTGCGTCCCACTGGCGCCACTGGCCGCCGCTGCCGCCGCCGCCGCCGGTCGAACAACACGACCCGGAGGAGGAGGACAGCTTCAAGAGTTTCTCGCCACCGCCCGGCCACACACGCGGCAAATGGGTGCCCGGCTCGAAGATCACCCGGCTCGAGTACAAACCGGCCCACGAGCCGGTCAAGAGCTACGAGGACAATTACTGGTGCAGTATCTGCAACCGGCGGCTCGCCTCGCGGGCCGTGTACGAGCGGCACCTTAAATCAAACCTGCACCTGAAGCGGGCCCAGGAGGAATGCGAGCTGGAGCGTGCCGTCAAGCCGCTGTACGCGAACGAACTGTCGAAGCAGCTGACGAAACAACCGCCCGAGGGCGGCGGCAGCGACCGGGAGCCAGCGGTGGTGACGGAGCGGCTGAAACGCACACGCAAATGCTACTACACCAAGTGTGCCGTGTGCCAGACGCGGCTGCCGACGCATCTGCTCGGGAAGCACCTGATCTCCCGGTACCACTACCGGCGGATGCTGAACCAACCCCGGCAGTGCTTCGACATCGTGCTGAAAAACATGCACCGGATCGTGCTGCAGTCGCCGTTCCAGTGTCAGCCGTGCCGGTTCTACGCGAACAGTGAGGCCCACTTCCTGGCCCACTGGCGGTCGGCCGAGCATGGGGTGCGGGTGGCCACGGGTGGGAAGTTTTGGTGCAGCTTCTGCAAGTTCGAGTGCGAGGGCAACTTCCAGATGACGGAGCATCTGCTCGGGGCGAACCACCGCGAGGTGATCGCGGTCATCAACCGCTCGGTGCCGATCATCATCCGCAAGATCACGCGCATCCGGTGCGACTCGTGCGAGCAGGAGTTTCGGTACAACGCGGAACTGCGGCACCACCAGCGCCACTGTACGGCTGTTAGTGAGGACGCGATCGGGGCGGTCCGGGCGAAGGTGCAGAACACCTTTGCCTGCGAGCTGTGCGGCGCGACGTTCCCGAACCGGATGCGGTTGCTGCAGCACGGGCAGAAGTTGCACCGGCTGGCACACTATTACTGTTCGATCTGTGAGTGTTCGTTCGGGTCGGCGGCAGAGTCGGTGCAGCATCGGCGCACCTCCAAACATAAGATTATGTCGACGAGACAGGGCAGGAGAACGAACCTGACGCCAAAGGTTTGTGCCGTTTGTAAGGAGCAGCTAGGGGACATCTTGGAGCTGAAGCAGCACATAGCGAGCAATCATCCCGAGGTGAAATATAGGTGAGTGCAATTTGGAGTGTGTTCAAGTCGTACACTTTCTGCTCTTGACTTATTACACAATCGCATATCGAAGGCTAGCGTTTAGCAATGACTATCGATAAATTTCGTCTTTCAATGTTTCAAATGGAACTGTATGTTCTCATGCAGCACACTCAAATTTTGGTATGAATATTGACGAAATATTCTATATTTCTTGTTTTCTTTTTTAAAGGTATTACCAGTCTAGCGAGAGAGAGACCAGTCTAGCACAAAGTATCCGTGGGTGGTGCTCCATATCAGTAAACCTTATCGATCCTAAAAAAAATACCTCTCAACAACCTTTTCTAATGTTTCTCGAGATGTCAATTGACACCTAGAATGCTATTTTTGGCAATTGTTAACCGATTGGGCTAAAATTTTCACAAATTGTGCGCTAACTATTCTAGTATTATAACCCGTTGAGTTTGTGACCCAA